>JAHRHZ010000009.1:47416641-47459093 GCA_024137785.1 Ginglymostoma cirratum
AAACCCTTCATCAGAAATGCATTTCTGATGAAGGGTTTAGGCCCGAAACGTCAAGGTTTCCTGCTCCTATGATGCTGCTTGACCTGCTATGTTCATCCAGCCCCATGCTTGTTATCTCGGATTCTCCAGCATCTGCAGTACCTTTTATCTCTGATACAATTTTAGCCGTGGATAAGACACCTGTTATACATCATTTTACCTTGCATTTAACACTGTCACTGTATGAAACTATCCCTAATGTACTTTATGAATTTGTTGTTGTAGCTACCGTTTCCAAGCTGATTGACTCAATTAACTATTCTTTTTCCATGCTCCTTTTTTTTGCTGGTGTATACCCTTGGCTACCGTTTCAGGCTTTATACACTACTCGTACCAGTGTCTTCTTTCTCTTACTGTTATTTACCTCCACACAATGGAATCTACATCATCCAAGTCTAGATAATCTCTCACAACTGTCCTTATTTCATCTCTTATTAAAAGTGTTACCCCACCACTTTTTTCTTCCCTTCTGTCTTTCTAAAGGTCAAATATCCCTGAATATTAAGTTCCCAGTTCTAATATCAATGTAACATGTCTCTGCTTTGGCTATGAGATCAGATCAATTTACCTTTATTTGCACTGTCAGTTTCATCTGCCTTATTCTGAATGCTTTGAGCATTAAGATATAAAGTTTTTAGGCTTGCCTTTTTGTCATTTTTAATCCTCATAACCTTTCCTTGTCCTGTGGCCCTTGTCGCCTCTCGCTCTTGATTACTCAGTCTACTGTTCTTGCATTTTACAGGTCTTTCTTTTATTACGTCCTTGTTTGTCTTTTCCTGTCACCTTGCTTAGGTTCCCACTCCCTGTTATGTTCCCCCCAACTGCACTAGCACATACTTGCGCTAGATGAGAAAAAATTTCTTCACTCAGCAGGTAGTGAATCTATAGAATTGTCTCTCACAAAAGGCTATGAAAACGAAGTCACTGAAAGTATTTAAGAGTGAGCTAGTTTTTTTTAAGGTTTTAAAGGCATCAAGGAATATGGGGAGAAATTGTGAATACAACATTGAGATAAAAGATCATACTAAATAGCAGAGCAAATTTGAAGGATTGAACAATTTTTTCTTGTTCCTATTTTCTACTTTTCAATGTTTCTATGAATTCAATAGAAGGGAATATCAAGTTACGTGCATATTGGCCGACTGATCTACTAACAATAGTATGTCTCAAATGAAGTTGGAATTTTATCACAAGATGGTTAATTAGAACTAAACACACAATGAGTCAAAAAGTTAACTTTTTGAGACATGTTTATTTGAATGAAGGCGGAATTGGAATTTCTTCTACCTTTGGTAACAATACAATAAAGTATGTAAAGTTGTGCACATGCCTTATAAAACTTGCAAAGACATGATAAAAGGGCAAGTCCCTCATGATAAGTGTCCAAGTTGCTTTGTGCATTCATTATGATGTATTCAGTTGTCTTAAAGTAGGATTCTAAACACACTCCTTCAAACCACGTTGTACCCGAGTAAGTCGATTTTATCTTACCTTGGAGAATCTTTACCATTTGATAAGGAAAAACAAAATATTGCACCTCCTAGTATGGAAAGTGAAGATCCAGCCCATCCAATAAACAAAGCTGCTCCTAATTCATACCTGTAGAAAGAAGATAAACATTTTGAATTGTTTCTCCTTGAGTTGACCAAATGTTAAAAATCAAATCACTTTAGTGGATTAGAATAACTAGGTAACTAGATAAAGTTATGAAGTAACATTCCATGTATTCTGTGGAATTCAGGACCTTATTAAAATTTTGTCCCATTACAAATTCACTTTGACTTTGTTTGTAACTGGAAGTAAATGGGTGTTAGCAGGGCTTATTGTCTGTGGAGCTAAGGTTTATGGATTGAAATATAGGACAGATGTCAGAGGTAGATTCTTTACTCAGAGAGTAGTAAGGGCATGGAATGCCTTGCCTGCAGCAGTTGTAGACTCGCCAACTTTAAGGGCATTTAAATGGTCGTTGGACAAACATATGGATGATAATGGAATAGTGTAGGTTAGATGGGCTTCAGATTGGTTTCACAGGTCGGCGCAACATTGAGGGCCGAAGGGCCTGCACTGCGCTGTAATGTTCTATGTTCTATGTTCTATGAAATCCCATTTTGGACATAAGGATGGAATTAACACTGACAGTCCAGTGCAGGAGTGGGGGAATGCAGTAGTGAGGGCTGTAGTGTTGGAAGTTCTGACTTTTGGACGAGATGGATCTGTTGTCACAGATCGATGGAGTATTTTTCAGAAGCATAGACGAGTTATTCCTGACATCCAGGCCAATATTAAAAAAAAAAATCAGATGGTGATTATCGAATCGCTGAATGCTACGCTCCCGACATTACAGTAATCACTATCCTACAAAAAGTTATTCATTGGATGTAAAGTGCTTTGGAATATCTAGCAATTGTGAAAAGAGTTATGTAGATACAAATCATTCTTTAAGTTTGTAAAAGATAACATGCAGACATTAGAATATATCCATATCAAATATAATGGAATTGGACCATGAACCCACATAAAAATTGCAAAGATGAAGAATGCTATAGCTTAAAATTACAACAACTGTTAGCCTCTAATATTTTAATGGTCACAGATTTTCTATCCAGCATTCAAAATCCATGTGAAATTAACAATTTGTTTTTATTTGCATTGAAGTAAAGATATAAATGAGCAATGGTCCAGCTGGTTAAAAAATGAAGCAAGATAGATTATGCAGATAGATGCATGTTATTTGATTGGACTGCAAATACATAGCCAGTGGACAGAAATATTAAATTCACATTCCACCTTTCAGATGCTTAGAACCAACTCATTGGCACTTGCTCCTATGTACTGCTGGAGCATAAGTGCAAGGCCTTGTTCCAAGGACTGAAACTGAAAACATATCCAGTGGAGATCTATTCTCCACAGTTTCCAATCTGATAGTTCCCCAATCTGTACAGCCCACCTTTATCATCTTCTGTAGATCCACAAACAGGACTGGCTTAGTTGACCAATCATTTTAGATTGTTCCTGTCCCACAATGACAGTTCTCTTTACTGTCTTGACTTTATTTCTTTTCCTTTTCTCCAGACCCTTCCCACCTGTGACTCTTCTGATACCTGATAACTTCCTAATTTCCTGGCCCTATCTATCTCTTCTTCATAAATAAAAACAGAAAGTGCCGGAGAAACTCAGCAGGGTTAGCAGTACCTGTGGAGAGAGGAGAATTGAGTTAATGTTTCAAGTTCAGTATGACACTGCTTGACAACTTGTCTCCTCAACTTTGATGACTCTTCTGTCTATGTATATACCTCCAGATTTCCTCATCCCCGTCCCAGCAGGACTGCCTGAGATCTCATCCCTTCATTCTTGAATATATTCTTGAACAGGTTCCATCTGCTGTCACCCTCCTTGGCCTTTCTGAATTCTTCTTCTCTCATTGAGCATCTACTACTCTCATCTTCTACTCTCATCTTGCAATCTGCAAATAGAGTGTTGCAGTCAGTGTCCACGAATATTCATTTTGCGTTTTAGTTGCGGGTGACATGGAACATTTCTTGTTTTAGTTTTACTGGGCTCTCTCTCTAAAATCTTTTTTCCAGTACACTGGTGATCACATCATATCCTGCTCTTGGCCTGAACCAGAAAACTTCATTACTTTTCTTTCACCTTCACAGGTTCATCTCTGACTCTTCCTTTCCCTTCCCCAACTTCTCTGTCTTCATTACTATGATAAACAATCAACAATATTTGTTATAAGTCCACTGGCTACAGCTACCGCAGCTGCAGCTCTTACACCCTACCTCCACTGCAACTTCCTACCACATTTGCGCATCCTGACATGCCTTCTTTCTCAGAACTGTAGAATCCCCCCACATTATTGTTGACAGGGTCCTTGACCATTTCAGTGTCATTTCCCACACTTCTGTTCTCACCCACTTCTCACCACTGTCCTTACCATCCCCATGCCTACCCAGTGTCATATTCAAAAGATCACCCTCCACCATTTCTGCCACTTTCAGGATGATGCCACCACCAAACACATCTTCCCCTTCCCCTTTTCATTATTCTGAAGGAAGTGACCCCTTAACAACATCCCAGTCCCTGCCACAATCATCCTCAACACCATATACAGCCCCTGTACTTGCATGGCAAGGTAACACTCATCGTTTACCTACTCTCTTCTCTTCGTCTAAGGGCTGAAACTCTGCTCCCGGGTGAAGTAGTGATTTACATGCACTTCTTTCAATTTACTGTCGTCATCGCTGACAACTAGGTGTCCTCTAGTCTGAGGAGACCAAACATAGAGTGGAAGCACAATGTGGAACACCCTCACTCAGTCCGCAAGCCTGATCCCAAGATCCTGGTAGCCTGCTCCACTTTGCTGTCCTGCTGACTTCTCTGACTCCAGCTTATTGCAATAAAAGCATTATTATTGCAGTACTCCAGCACAAAACAAACCTGAGGTGAATACCTCACCCTTCAAATTATGCATTTTACAGCTTTCTGGGTTAAAAAAAATGAGCTCAATGTTACAGTCCTTAAACAAGAAGTAAAGAACAGCGGATGCTGGAAATCTGAAACAAAACAGAAATTGCTGGACAAACTCAGTAGGTCTGGCAGAATTTGTGTTGAGAAAGCAGTGTCAATGTTTTAGGTCAAGTGACCTTTCTTCAGAACTGATTGTAGCTAGGAAAAGGTGGTATTATGCTGAAGGCAGGGGTTTGGTTTAGAGAGTGAGGTGATAAGGGAGTAAACGATAGAGTAAAGGACATGGAAGAAGGTGTTCAGGTACTAAAATGATTGAACTCAATACTGAGTCCTGAAGGCTGCAGGATCTCCACATGGGCTGCTTTAACCTACTTTTCATTTACCAAATGTCTATCATGACACAATTCTCATTCCTCCTGTCACCTGACCCTCACACATCTGACACTGTTGTGAAACCCAGAACTACATCTCTTAGCTTACTGATTCAGCCCCATGTCAGCCACATTACCAAACAGATTGTACCAACACACTTCCCTTGCTCATGCTGGTTAAGATCACATACAATAGTTACCACCTGGTGCAGCTGAATGTCCTTACTGCAATGGAGAAGGCATCTTTAAAATGAAAACCAAAAGAACTGTGGATGCTGTAAATCAGGAACAAAAACAAAGTTGCTGGAAAAGCTCAGCAGGTCTGGCAGCAGCTGTGGAGGAGAAAACAGAGTTAATGTTTTGGGTCCGGTGACCCTTCCTCAGAACTGAGCTTCCTCAGTTGTGGCTTTATTCTCTTTGCAAGTACCTGGGATCTCAAACCTTGTCTACTTTAAACAAAAAAGGAACTAGTCCCTCATCCAGGGTGTACTATTAGTTGTAGTCTTGTCTAGGGCTTCAACAGGTCCATCGTGGAAAGAGGCAAAGGGTATTGCTAGTTTCCGGCTGATAGCTGAGATTCCTGTTTCCTCAACCCTATGCATGTTTTAAAGTACAGATAAAAGGGCAGGATATGCATGTGATGAAATCCTGGAGCCACCAGGGGAAATGGCTGGCGGGAGCCAGCTTGCCAGAAGGCAAGGTCACAAACAAGCTCTGAGCAAGGCTCAGTCTGGTGAACCTTCACTTCACTCTCTCTATGGTAAGTATATATTTTCTAAGAAAGGGGGACAAAAACAATGCACAATCCTGCAGGTGTGGTCTCGCCAAGGCCCTGTTCAGCTGTAGCAAGACTTCCTTGCTCCTCTTGCAATGAGACAAACATACTATTTGTTTTCCTAACTGCTTGTAGCACCGGCGTACTTGCTTTCAGTACCTCGAAGGACACGAGGTCCCTTTGTACATGAACTTTTCACAATCTATCATCATTTAAATAATAAATAAAAACTGAAAGAACTGCAGTTGCTGTAAATCAGGAACAAAAACAAAGTTAAAAACTAAAAGAACTGCGGATGCTGTAAATCAGGAATAAAAACAAAGTGCTGGAAAAGCTCAGCAGGTCTGGCAGCATCTGTGGAGGAGAAAACAGAGTTAACGTTTCGGGTCCGGTGAACCTTCCTCAGAACTGATGGTGGCTGGGAAAATGTCGGTTTATATGCAGAAAATAGGGAGGTGGGCGGGGTAGGGAGTTAACAATAGGATAGAGCCCAAAGAGAGAAAAAGACAGTTGGACAGACATAGGAGTTGCTAACGATCAGGCTGGGAGGGTGAATAGTTGTTGATGGGGACTGTTACTGTCAGGGGGTGTGTAATGGCAGGCTATGTGGTAACAAGGCCTGCTGGGTGGGGTGAGGGGCTGGGACATGGGAAAGTTTAGGCCCTAAAGTTATTTAACTCAATATTGAGGCCAGAGGGCTGTAGGGTCCCCAAGCTGAAAATGAGGTGTTGTTCCTCCAACTTGCATTGGGCTTCACTGGAACACTGCAGCAAGCCGGAGACAGAGATGTTGGCCAGGGAGCAGGGTGGTGTGTTGAAGTGGCAGGCAACAGGTAGTTCAGGGTCTTTTTTGTGAGCAGAACGTAGATATTATGCGAAGCGGTCACCAAGTCTACGCTTTGTTTCCCCAATGTAGAGGAGACCACATTGCGAGCAACAAATGCAGTCAACTAGATTCTTGGAAGTGCAGGTGAAGTGTTGCTTCACCTGGAAGGTATGTTTGTGCCCTTGGATACTGGGGAGGGAGGAGGTAAACGGGCAGGTGTTGCACCTTCGCTGGTTACAGGGGAAGGTGCTGTAGGGCTGTGGAGAGGTGTTGACGGTGAAGGAAGTGTGGACCAGGGTGTCCCGGAAGGAATGATCTCTGCAGAAGGCAGACAAGTGAGGGGAGGGGAATATGTGTCTGGTGCTGGCATCTTGCTGGAAGTGGCGGAAATGGCGTCTGATGATCTTCTGGATGTGGATGCTGGTGGAATGGTAGGTGATGATAAGGGGAACCCTATCGCTGTTGCGGGAGGGAAGAGAAGGGGTGAGGGCAGAAGTGCAGGAGATGGGTTGGACCTGGTTGATGGCCCTGTCGACAACAGAGCTGGGGAATCCTCGGTTGAGGAAGACGGTGGACATTTCGGAGGCTCCCTTGTCGAAGTTGGCCTCATCTGAACATATGTGAGGGAGTCAGAGGAACTGAGAGAATGGATGGAGTCTATACAGGAAGTGGGGTGTGAGGATGTACAGTCCAGGTAGCTGTGGGAGAGAGTGGGTTTGTAATGGATATTAGTGGCCAGTCTCTCCCCAGAAATGGAAACAGAAATGTCGAGAAAGGGAAGGGAGGAGTCAGAGATAGACCAGGTGAAAGTGAGGGCAGGGTGGAAACTGGAGGTAAAATTGATGAAGTTTTCCAATTCCAGATGAGAGAGGGAAGCAGCGCCGATGGTATCATCGATGTATCGGAGAAAGAGTTGTGGGTGGGGGCCAGAATAGGACTGGAACAAGGAAGTTCCACGTACTCCACGAAGAGACAGGCATAACTAGGGCCCATGCGGGTACCCATGGCAACCCCTCTTACCTGAAGAAAATGAGAGGAGCTGAAAGAGAAGTGGTTGAGGGTGAGGACAAGCTCGGACAAGTGGAGGAGGGTGGTGGTGGGTGGGAATGGTTCAGGTCTTTGCTCCAGGAAGGAGCGGAGAGTGCTAAGACCCTCCCGGTGGGGAATGGACGTGTAAAGGGATTGCACATCCATGGTAAAGAGGAAGTGGCTGGAGCCGGTAAACTGGAAGTTTTGAAACCTGTGTAATGTGTCAGATGAATCACGGATATATGTGGGTAGGGATTGGACCGGGGGGAGAAGACTGAGTTCTGAGACTGAGGAAGAGGTGAGTTCTGTGGGGCACGAGCAGGCTGAAACAATGGGTCTGCCCGGACAGTCCTGTTTGTGGATTTTTGGCAGGAGGTAGAAACGAGTGAGCAGGATTGGGGGATTATTAGCTTGGAAGCGGATGGGAGAGAAGATCATTGGATGAAATGAGATCAGTAACCGTAGTGGATACAATGGCCTGACGTGACATGGTGGGTTCATGGGCCAGGGGAAGGTAGGAGGAGGTATCTGAGAGTTGGCGCTCAGCCTCTGCAAGGTAAAGGTCAGTACGCCAGACTACAACAGCACTACCCTTATCGGCAGGCTTAATGACAAAGTCAGGGTTAGATCTGAGTGCACGGAGTGCAGTCAGTTCGGAGGGAGATAGGTTGGATTTGGTGGAAGGGGCAGCGAGATTGAGGCGACTAATTTCTCATCAACAGTTCTCAATGAAAAGATTGAGTGCAGATAAAAGGCTGGAAGGAGGGTTCCAGGTGGAGGGAAAGTGTTGGATTTGGGCAAAGGAGTCTGTCTGTCTCTTGTTCAAAAAAATGGGCCCAGAGGCGAAGATGGCAGAAGAAGAGTTCAGTGCCATGTCGTGCCTGAAATTCATTAAGGTGGGGATGCAGAGGAATAAAGCTGAGGCCTTTGCTGAATATGGAGAGTTCAGCATCGGAGAGCGGAAAGTTAAGTGGGATGGTGAATACCCGACAGGATGTGGGGGGATTGGGTGAGGGGACAGAGTCAGCGGGAAGGTGAGGAGAGGAAGGTTCCAGATGGCCTTGATGCCTGAAGAGAAAAGAAGAAGTTTCTTGTTAGCACAACGAATGAGCTGGAGGATTATGTGGAACTGTGGAGTGGTGCAGCCCTAAGCAGCACGTTGCGAAGCTGCTGTAGAGAAATGTTGAGTGTGCATGTGACGCTGCATGGCCACGAGCGTGGATCTCAGGATGTGGCGAGAGCAGCTGTCCGTGGAACGTTGAACATCATGGAGATATCTGTGATCCTGGGAGGATTCACAACATGAGGGATGAAAATTCAGTTGGAATCCACGTGGGGTGAGTCTGAGCCGGAAGCAGTCACTGAGGAATGTAATATGGCTGTGGAAACGAATTTTAACAAATACCTGGTCAAACACCAGGAGTGACAGTGAAATTAAAGTCGGTGGGCAAGAAGAGAGATTGGAATGGAAATCCCGTCGGAGAGAGGAGCAGAACTTCTTCAAGGTGGGCATACCTGGAAGAGATGTGGCAGTGAGTTAAATACTAAATAAAAACCAAAAGAACTGCAGATGCTGTAAATCAGGAACAAAAACAAAGTTGCTGGAAAAGCTCAGCAGGTCTGGCAGCATCTGTGAAGGAGAAAACAGAGTTAATGTTTTGGGTCCAGTGATCCTTCCTCAGAACTGATGGTGGCTGGGAAAATATCAGTTTATATGCAGAAAATTGGGAGGTGGGTGAGGCAGGGAGTAAATGATAGGATAGAGCACAAAGAGAGAAAAAGACAGTTGGACAGACAAACGAGTTGCTAATGATCAGGCTGGGAGGGTGAATAGTTGTTAATGGGGACTGTTAGTGACTAACAACAGGGGGTGTGTAATGGCAGGCTATGTGGTAACAAGGCCTGCTGGGTGGGGTGAGGGGCTGGCACATGGGAGAGTTTAGGCCCTAAAATTATTGAACTTAATATTGAGTCCAGAGGGCTGCAGGGTCCCCATGCAGAAAATGAGGTGTTGTTCCTCCAGCTTGCATTAGGCTTCACTGGAACACTGTAGCAAGCCAGAGACGGAGATGTTGGCCAGGGAACAGGATGGCAGCATACGATATAAACATTGGTGGAGTGTGGATAGTGAGGAAGATTGTCAAAGGATACAGCAGGATATAGATCAGTTAGAGGCACAAACAGAAAAATGGCAGATTGTGTTTAATCCAGACAAATGTGAGATAATGCATTTTAGAAGGTCAAGTACAGATAGGAATTATTCAGTGAATGGCAGAACCCTTAGGTGTATTGATTTGCAGAGGGATCTGGGTGTGCAGATCCACAGATCACTGAAGGCGGCAGCACAGGTAGATAAGGTAGTAAAAAAGACCCATGGAATGCTTGCCTGCATTAGAAGGGGTATTGAGTATAAGAATGGGCGAGTTATGCTACAGCTTTATGGAAATGTAGTTAGGTCACACTTGGAATATTGCATACAGTTCTGGTCACCACACTACTAGATAGATGTGGATGCTTTGGAGAGGGTACAGAAAAGGTTTACCACGATGTTGCCTGGTATGCGGGATTTTAGCTATGCGGAAAGGTTGTAAAGACTGAGTTTGTTTTCATTGGAAAGCAGGAGGTTGAGGGGCAACCTGATAGAAGTTTATAAGATTGTGAATGGCATGGATAGAGTGGAAAGTATGAGGCTCTTCCAAGGTTGGAGGGATGAATTACTAGGGAACACAGGTTCAAAGTGCAGGGAGGGGAGTTTAAAAAAGATGTGTGACACATGTTTTTCACACAAAGGGTGGTGAATGCCTGGAACGCGCAGCCAGAGGTGGTGGTGGAAGCAGACACAATAGCAGCATTCAAGAAGCACCTGGACAAATACACGAATAGGAAGGGAATAGAGGGATATAGATCCTGTAAGTGAAGACAGTTTTAGCATATAAGGGCAAAATGTGTCGGTGCAGGCTTGGGGGGCTGAAGGGCCTGTTCCTGTGCTGTATTGTTCTTTTTTCTTTGTAAATCACAAGTCATAAAGTAACCTGGAAGTAGTAGTTTTAACACAGTGTCCTGCTCGTATGCCCACTTGTCTGTCCTCGGCATGCTGCAGTGCTCCAGTGATTCATAGAGCAAACTGGAGGAGCAGCATCTCATCTTCAGACTGGGCACTCCACAGCCTTCTGGACTTAATATTGAGTTCAACTCTTTCAAATTGTGAAGCAACTCCCATTCCTTCCTAGAGATAGTAAGAACTGCAGATGCTGGAGTCAGAGATAACACACTGTGTAGCTGGAGGAACACAGCAGGCCAGGTAGCATCAGAGGAGCAGGAAAGTTGACGTTTCAGGTAAGGATGTTATATTCTCTGTCACCAGGTCCTCTGTCCCCTGCCCCCACTGTCTGTTCTTTCAAATCTGGCAGTTAGATATACCGTTGTTCTGCCAATTTCACATTCTGATCACTTAATCTGAACTATCAACATCTTTTCTCCCCCAGTACTCTATACACCACCACCTCCCCTGCCCTCCCAACCCCACAACTATAGCATAAATGCTGTCCCCTCTACACTTCACTTCAGCTCTGATGAAGAGTCATCTAGACCTCAAACATTAGTTCACTCTCTCTCCATGGATACTACCTGACCCTCTGTGATTTGTTGTTTTCAGCAATGGAAGTAGTTTGCACTTCAATTTAAACAGTGCCACTTAGGGAATTTTACTCCTACTAGCTTGCGCTAGTTCCGGACAACAGGTAAGCTGGAAAATGAAAGTTAAAAAGCAGCATGAGGCCTCCTTGACATTCTCCTGGTGCACATTCCTAACATCAACACAGATGGCATACCCAAAATGACATCCTGCATTGTCAAAACCTGCAGTGTACACTCAAGAAGTGGACACCATTTGGAATGCTGCAGAGCTGAAAGTAACTGGCTCAGTCTTAAACATTCTATTGACGTTTAAATCCATTAGCAAAGATGAGACCTTTCTTGCTTTGTTGTAAAGAAAGACAATGGAACATCCATGTAAATCTGGTTTGAACGATGTGTTTGGATTCTGGTGCAGTTTGTCCTACTGAAAAATAAAATAAATTTCTCTTTCTTCATGTCTAATTAATTTTAATTTCCGGATTTGAAAAATTGAATGGCATATCTTCAAAGTCCTTCAGCAAATTAATGTAGGATTCAGCATTACTCCTGGACATGAATTGGCCATTCTTAATAATAAATAATAAATAATAATACAAGTCATATTTACAGATCATGAAGTTTGCTATTATTTTATATCTATTTGATGTCTATATCCATTGCAATCGACAAATCTTATTTTATCACATTGAAAGGAGATTTAGATCAATCAAATTAAGGAAACAGTTGGTCTCAGCCATTATTCAATTTAACAATGCAAACAAATATCTAATTTCAAAAAGCTAATAATTTAACTTAATAGATCTTTAGAACGTTGTTCTGAAGTCTAGACTACGTGGTTAATAGTTTCATTTGATATTGTACTTAAAGAATTTGGAGTTGATAATCATATCTTTGTATCATTTTTCTGTCATTAGGTGTAACAGTTTCATAGAAGTAAAACTTGGGCTGTGATGCAAACTTACTTTTGTTCTATAATCATGGGATCATAGAATTCTGCAGTAATTCGATTTGCATACCAAGAAAATGCAATTAAAGATGTCAATCCTGTAGGGAATAGATTTACATTAGTCTAAGCAGAATAATTAATTACAGAACTGTCAAATACCAGGTCAAATGCATGTCATTTGGTAACCCACTGAAAAAATAATGAAGCTGAATAGAAGATTTAACAATCATGAAATATTGACCCAAATATTGCAATCAGCAGTGAGTGACTGCTGTTACACTCACATGTGCTCAATGACCTTCTGAAAACTTTGGCACTGCACTCGCCAATAATTGCAAAGCCAAAACAGCACTGCACTCTCTGCTGTGAACCTATAAACAGGCCAAGGAATGGTACTGAGTCTCAAATGTTCGGACTAAAGAATCCTTCAGTCTAAGAAGGATCCTTCAGAATAAAGTCTAAAAGTGTTGCCTATTTTAGAATATTTAATTCAGTATAAAATCATCTATAGAGGGAACAAAAAAAGAGAACTTGACTAAAATACAACACGAGAAATAGGTACTGTAGACCATACCACCCTTTGAGCTTACTCAACCATTTAACATAATCATGGCTGATTTTGGATTTCAGCTCAACTTTCCCAATCACTCCCCATGTCCTTGGATTCCCTGAGGGATCAAGAATCTCTCTATCCCAATTTTAATTTTTTTAATAATGGAGCATCCATAATTCACTGGGTTAGACGATTACATTAATTTATATTATATATAGAACATAGAACATAGAACATTACAGCGCAGTACAGGCCCTTCGGCCCTCGATGTTGCGCCGACCTGTGAAACCAATCTGAAGCCCATCTAACCAACACTATTCCATTATCATCCATATGTTTATCCAACGACCATTTAAATACCCTTAAAGTTGGCGAGTCTACAACTGCTGCAGGCAAGGCATTCCATGCCCTTACTACTCTCTGAGTAAAGAATCTACCTCTGACATCTGTCCTATATCTATCACCCCTCAATTTAAAGCTATGTCCCCTCATGCTAGCCGTCACCTTCTGAGGAAAAAGGCTCTCACAGTCCACCCTATCTAATCCTCTGATCATCTTGTATGTCTCTATTAAGTCACCTCTTAACCTTCTTCTCTCTAACAAAAACAGCCTCAAGTCCGTCAGCCTTTCCTCATAAGACCTTCCCTCCATACCAGGCAACATCCTGGTAAATCTCTTCTGCACCCTTTCCAATACTTCCACATCCTTCCTATAATGCGGTGACCAGAACTGTACGCAATACTCCACGTGCAGCTGCACCAGAGTTTTGTACAGCTGCAACATGACCTCATGGCTCCGAAACTCAATCCCTCGACCAATAAAACCTAACACACCATACGCCTTCTTAACAACCCTATCAACCTGGGTGGCAAATTTCAGGGATCTATGCACCATGGACACCGAGATCTCTCTGCTCGTCCACACTACCAAGAATCTTACTATTAGCCCAGTACTCTGTATTCCTGTTACTACTTTATTTTATATCTTTTTAAAATAATCCTTAACTTCATGAGTAAGGCATTGATGTGTCCTTTTTGCTGAGATTTTTTTCTCAACAGAAATTACTCTTCGTTCAACATTTTGAACAATTTCTCCACATACTTCTGACTATCCACTTACACCATGACTTTTAGTCTCCTTACTCTATCAATGGTAGTCCGTTCTCCCCTCATATCTGTAATTGGCTTTGTTGAAGTTGAAGCTTCCTCTTTGTAATTACAGTGTGTCACTTAACAAGGAATTCAATGGTGTTTTGATCACTATTTTGGGGTGGCACGGTGGCTCAGTGGTTAGCATTGCTGCCACATAGCGCCAGGAACTCAGGTTCAATTCCAGCCTTGGGTGACTGTCTGTGTGGAGTTTGCACGTTCTCCCCTTGTCCGTGTGGGTTTTCTCCGGGCACTCTGGTTTCCTCCCACTGTCCAAAGATGCATAGGCTAGGTGGATTGGTCATGCTAAATTGCCCATAGTGTTCAGGGATGTGTAGATTAGGTGGGTTATAGGGGGAATGGGTCCCCAGTAGGTTGCTCTGAGGGTCAGTGTAGACTTGTTGGGCCAAAGGGTGCGTTTCCATACTGTGGGGATTCTATTGATATCACTATAACATTGCTAATCAAATCAACTTCATTGCACAGTACTAGATTGGAGCTCACTGTATTCCTAATTGATTGATCAATGTATTGTTCCAGGAAGTTCTCACAAAGGCATTCTACAAGCACTTCTTCTAAACCACCCTTGTCAATTTGATCAGTTTAATCTATACAAAGGTTAAAGGTCCTACCATTATCACATTGCTGCTGTTATAAGCTTCAATAGTTGGTTGTTTAATGCTCTGCCCAATGTTATAATATTGTTAGAGGGCCTATAATTTACTCTCATGAGGATTTTCTGACTTGCCATTCCTAATTTTCACCTGTATTCATTCTGTTTCATGATTGTCTGAGGTCAGACCCTTTCTTTCTAATGTTTTTGTGTTTTTTTTTACCCAAGAGCTATCCTTACTCCTGTGCCTGTCTTTCTAAAATATTGTGTAACCTGGAACAAGGTTTTTCAATGTTGTTCTCTTTGTAACTATGTCCTGTGTAATCGTAATTAAAGCAAAACCATTTATCTCTATTCTAACAAGGCTTAGGGCTGGATGAACACAGCACGCCAGGCAGCATCAGAGGAGCAGGAGAGCTGACATTTTGGGTCTGGACCCTTCTTATCTCTATTGATGCCATTAGTTCATATCCCTTATTGCAGATTCTTTGTTTATTCAGTAAACTGCCAACTCTTATCAAGGTGAAATGCTCAGACCCACAGACCTTGTTTTTCAGTAGTTATTTCTTATCATACTTTGTTGAAACTCCTTGTCATTTTCTAGTGTCTTTACTTAATGACTCAGTAACATATTGTCATAAGCTTCAATTTATGTGACTGGGAACTCTTAGTGGAATAGTGCAATAGTATTAGAACGAAGCTTGTGAAGGAGCAGGATAACCTGGAAGACAATTTCCTGACTTAATATTTAACTGTACATGTGCAAGGAGTAACTGCTCAGATAAAAATTCACAGAACTAATCTGTTAATTCTATTTCTATCTCCACAGATGCTGCCACACCTGGTCAATAAATCGTCAAAAATGATGGCCTTCCACCACCTTCTCAAAAGTACATGGGAATATGTAACATATAGTACATTTTCTTTTGGAATTGTTTTCCGAGTAAAATGTGAACTGAAAACCGCGGAGAATTGGATACAGTTTTCTTACACAACCATGGTCAATCTTACCAGAGAAAATGAAAAGTACTCCTGCACAAACAGCAATTCTTCCTTTAATCCTTTCTGAACCTCCAATTCTTGTACATTTCATCCCCACCAATGAAATTATGAAACCAAAAAATCCTAGACAAACAGCAGTAATCATGAGACCTCTACAGACCTGTATGTAAGCTGAAAGAAAAACAAACCAAGCATTAGCACCATTTCAAGTATTTAGTAAGGATGTATTTGCTACCTACTGCATTAGAAATAAGGACTTAGAGAGATGTGAAAGGCCTTTTTCTTCTTTAACATCGTGACAAGTCAGCTTTTCTTAGTGATGTACTTGCTGTAGTGATAGACCCAAAAGGCAGGACACCATGATGGCTGAGCACAGTACGAAGGGAAGAGTAAATCATGAAAGAATGGCTACATATTACCAAACATAGATATTAAAGCCTGTAGGAGGTAGGGGTGACTAAGGGAAGGAAAGGCTTACATTGTTTTAGCTTACAGTAGGAAATAAATCTGTATTACAAATCTACTTTTTTCTGAATTGGAATTTCACTTACAAGAAGAAAGCAGTTTTGAGGAAGTAATATATACTTTGACTTATATTGACTTGGATGAGGAAAATGATTGTACTGTCACTAAGTTTGCAGATGACACAAAAACAGGTGACAAGGCAAGTGATGAGGATGGCACAAAGATTTTGCGTAACGATACGGACAGTATAAGGGAATGGGCAAAAATTTGGCAGATAGAACGTAATATCGGAAAATGTAAAGCTATGCAGTTTGACAGGAAGGAGCTAAGTATTGTTTAAATAGAAAAAGATTGAAGAAAACTACAGCTCAGAAGTCCTCAATCATGAATCACAAAAAGCTAGCATACAAGTTCAGCAGCTAATAGGGAAAGCAAATGGTATATTTTCCTTTAATTCAAAGGGAATTGAGTATAAATATACAAAGTCTTACTAAAACTATACAAGACAGTTGTCAGTACACAGCTGGAATTCTGTGAACAGCTTTGGACCCTTTATCTAAAACATTTACTGGCACTGGAGCACTCCAGAAAAGATTCACAAGACTGATACCATGCATGGAAGGATTGTCTTATGAGAAGAGTTTGAGTAGGTTGGGCCTGTGCTCATTGGAGTTTAGTAGAATGATAGATGACATTATTGAAACATAAAAAATTCTTAGGGGACTTGACAGGAAAATTGAGGAAAGACTGCTTCCCCTTGAGGAAGTATCTAGGACCAGAGGGCATAAGGGATCCCACACTTGAAACAGATGAGGAAAATTTCTTCTCTCAGAGAGTAGTGAATTTGTGGATTATTTACTGCAGAGACCGTCTAGATCATTTAGTACATTCAAGACTGAAATAGATTGATTTTTAATTAGTGACAGAATATTTATATCCTTGTAGAGAGGTTAATATGAAGTTACAAGAGACTAAGGTCATGCAAGGGAACTAATTTTCAATGGTAGATTACTTGAATCAATTTGCTTAGACATGGTAAGACACACCTCCAGAACAGGTGGATTTAAATTCAAGCCTTTTGGTCCAGAGATACGGACACTACCACTGTAAACAAGAGCTCTACAATTTCCAACTGTATACTGGCAGCAAGGGCATGTGGCCACTGTCTATATTGCAGAAATCAGAAGTGAACATTCGATAGTAGCATTAAATAATAAATGAACATCTAGCGGTGAGTTTGGGCAGAACCTCAAGAACAAATAAAATATGGGATGATACTGTTGGTTGAAAGGGTGGATGAAGAAGTTAGTTAATTAAGGAACCAGTTTATACTTATTTTTTCTGTACCTGGTTTCAGCTAACTCAGAACACATAATTCAAGATATGGGTGGCATGGTGGCTCAGTGGCTAGCATTCCTGCCTCACAGCGCCAGGGACTCATGTACCATTCCACCCTTGGGTGATTGTCTGGATGGAGTTTGCATATTCTCCCTGGGTTTCCTCCCACGGTCCAAAGATGTGCATGTTAAGTGGATTGGCTATGATATAGTGCCCAAGGATGAGTAGACTAGGTGGATTAACCATGGGAAATGCAGTGTTATGGGGATAGGGGTGGGTCTGGGTGAGATGTTCTTTGCAGCATCAGTGTGGACTTGATGGGCTGAATGGCCTGCTTCCACACTGTAGGGATCCTATGGCCAATGCAACTTGGTGTAGAGTGCTGGAAGTTGGGTGAATAAGGGGACCTTACGGCTTTTCTAAAAATCAAGTTTTGTATTTCATGCAATTCTGGTTGCCACACTACCAAAAAGATGTGGATGCTTTGGAGACGGTACAGAAAAAGCTTACCAGGATATTCCCTAGTTTGAAGGGTATTATCTATGTGAAGAAATTGGACGAGTTTGTTTTGTTTCCAATCGAACATTGGAAGCTGAGGGGTGACCTGATTGAAGTTTACAAATTATAAGAGACACAGATAGAACAGATAGGCAGAGTCTTTTACCCAGGGTAGAAATGTCAATTACTAGGGGATGTAAGTCTAAGGTAAAAGGGCAAATGTTTAAAGGAGATGTGAGGGGCAACTTTTTTTATACAGGGTGGTAAATGCCTGGAAAGCGCTGACAGAGGAGCTGTCAAAACAGATACAAAAGCAATGTTCAAGAGGCATCTTGATAAATACTTGAATAGGCAAGGAATAGAAGGAATACAGACTGCATAGAGCCAAAACGATTTTAGTAAAGAATGGCATCGTGTGTTGGTGCAGTCTTGGTGGGCTGAAGACTAAGGATTCTGCCACTTACTGTATACCACTTTCCTGCATTAGACCTACCAAAATGCATCACCTTGCATTCGTCCAGATTAAACTCCATATACCATTTCTCCACCCAAGTCTCCACCCTATCTGTATCCTGCTGTGTCCTCTGGCAATCCTCCTCACTAGCCACAGGTCCCCCAATCTTTGTGTCATTCACAAACTTATTAATCAAGCCACCTGAATTCTCCTCCAACTCACTTATATATACCACAAACAACAGGGCTCCCAGCAATGATCCCTGCGGAACACCACTGGTCACAAGCCTTCAGTCTGAAAAATGCCCTTCCAGCACACTCACTGTCTTCCAAAACTAAGTATCCATCTTACCAGCTCGCAGCAGATCCACTGTGGCTTCTCCTTTTGTGTTAAACTGCCATGAGGGACCTTGTCAAAGACCTTACATATAGAAAACATCGCCAGCCATGCGCTCATCAATCATCTTTGTCACTTCCTCAAAAAACTCAATCAAGTTTGTGAGACATGACCTTCTTCACACAAAGCCATGCTGCCTATTGCTAATAAGCTCATATTTTTTCCAAATGTGAATAAATCATATCTCTAAGAACCTTCTTGAAATATGTAAGGCTCACAGGCCTGTAATTTCCTACATTATCCCTGTTGCCTCTTTTAAATAAAGGAACAATGTTTGCTATTCCCCAGTCCTCTGAAACTTCTCCTGTGACTAAAAAGGATACAAAGATTTCATACAAGGCCCCAATTATTTCCCCACCTGACTTCCTTAGCCTACTGGGTGAAATTCATCAGGTCCTGGGGACTTGTCAACCTTTTCAAACACCCAACAAGGCACGGTGGCTCAGTGGTTAGCACTGCTGCCTCACAGCATCAGGGACTCATGTTCAATTCCAACCTCAGATGAATGTCTGTGTGGAGTTTGCATGTTCTCCCTGTGCCTGTGTTTGTTTCCTCTGGATGCTCCAGTTTCCTTCTATAGTCCAAAGATGTGCAGACTAGATGAATTGACCATGCTAAATTACCCATAGTGTTCAGGGATGTGGAGGCTAGGTGAGTTCCAGTGGGATGCTCTGAGGGTCAGTGTGGACTTGTTGGGCTGAGGGGCCTGTTTCCACACTGTATGGAATCTATGGATTTCCATTTTTATATTGACATGCCCTAGAATATCAGTATGCCCTCTTAAGACTTAACATCCACCATGTCCTTTTCCTTTGTGAATACCAATGCAAAGTATTGAGTAAGGACCACACCTAATTCCTCTTGCTCCAAGCATAAATTCCCGCCTTTGTTCTTGAGTGGACCCATCCTTTCCCTAGCTACTTGCTTGTTCCTTATATATGAATAAAATGTGTTTGTATTTTCCTTAATTCTTTTTGCCAAAGACATTTCATGGCCCCTTTTAGCCCTCTTAATTTGAGTTCTTTCTTGTGATCTTTGTATTCTTTGAGGAGTCTGTCTGTCTTCAGTTTCCTAAACCTTATATATGCCTCCTTGTCCTTTTTGACTCAACTCTTAATTTCTCTTGTCATCCAATGTTCCCAAATCTTGCCATCCTTATCCTTCATTTTCGCAGGAGCATGGTGGTCCTGAACTCCAATCAAATGGCCTTAAAAAGATTCCCGCATGCCAGATGTGAATTTTTCCTCAAACAGCCATCCATAACATCCTCCCATTCCTGCCTAATATTATTAGTCTTCCCCAGCTTAGTACTTTTGCCCAAAGTACTTATATCCTATCCATAAGTAACTTAAATCTTACAGAATGATGGCCACTGTTCCCGAAATGATACCCTGCTGAAACATTGATCATCTGGCCAGGGTCATTTCCCAATATCAGCCCTAGTATGGCCCCTTCCCTCGTTGGACTATTTACATGACGTTTCAAAAACCATCCTGGACACACCTAACAAATTCTCCCACATCCAGGCCCCTGGCACTGAACGAGTTTAGGCAAAGTTAAAATCACCCACCACACCACAATAATTTTGTTGTTTTCACATTATTCCATATTCTGTCCACATATCTGTTCCTCTATCACTCATTGGCTGTTGGGAGGTCTGTAGTACAATCCCATCAAAGTGGTTGCATCCTTCCTATTCCTTAGTTCTATCCATATGGTCTCCCTGGATAAGCCCGCAAGATGTCCTCTCTCAGTGCAGCTGTCATATTCTAACTGATCAGTAATGTAAGTCCTCCACTTCTTTTACATGCCTCTCCACCACGCCTGAAACATTTAAATGCCAGAAGGTTAAGCTGCCAGCCTTGTCCCTCTCTCAATCAAGTCTCTATTAGCTACAACATTGTAGTTCTACGTATTAATCCAAGCTCTAAGTTCATCTGTCTTACCATTTGTACTCTTCACTTTAAAACAAATACACTTCAGACTGCCAGTCCCATCACATTCAATAACCTTAGATAACAAGGTGTGGAGCTGGATGAACACAGCAGGCCAAGCGGCATCATAGGAGCAGGAAAGCTTGACGTTTCGGGCCTAGACCCTTCATCAGAAATGGGGGAGGGGAAGAGGGTTCTGAAATAAATAGGGAGAGGGGGGAGGTGGATAGAAGATGGATAGAGGACAGGATAGGTGGAGAGGAGACAGACAAGTCAAAGAGGTGAGGATGGAGCCAGTAAAGGTGAGTGTAGGTGGGGAGGTAGGGAGGAGATAGGTCAGTCCAGGGAGGACGGACAGGTCAAGGGGGCGGGATGAGGTTAGTAGATAGGAGATGGGGGTGGGGCTTGAGGTGGGAGGAGGGGATAGGTGAGAGGAAGGACAGGTTAGGGAGGCGGAGATGAGCTGGGCTGGTTTTGGGATGCGGTTGGGGGAGGGGAGATTTTGAAGCTTGTGAAATCCACATTGATACCATTGGGCTGCAGGGTTCCCAGGCTGAATATGATTTGCTGTTCCTGCAGCCTTCGGGTGGCATCATTGTGGCACTGCAGGAGGCCCAGGATGGACATGTCGTCTGAGGAATGAGCGGGGGAGTTGAAATGGTTAACGACTGGGAGGTGCAATTGTTTGTTGCGAACCGAGCGCAGGTGTTCTGCAAAGCAGTCCCCAAGCCTCCGCTTGGTTTCCCCAATGTAGAGGAGGCCACAACGGGTACAGCGGATGCAGTATACCACATTGGCAGATGTGCAGGTGAACATCTGCTTGATGTGGAAAGTCTTCTTGGGGCCTGGGATCGGGGTGAGGGAGGAGGTGTGGGGGCAGGTGTAGCACTTCCTGCGGTTGCAGGGAAAAGCACCGGGTGTGCAGGAACATCAACTCATATTCAGCCTGGGAACCCTGCAGCCAAATGGTATCAATGTGGATTTTACAAGCTTCAAAATCTCCCCTCCTCCAACCGCATCCCAAAACCAGCCCAGCTCGTCCCCGCCTCCCTAACCTGTTCTTCCTCTTACCTATCCCCTCCTCCCACCTCAAGCCCCACCCCAATCTCCTACCTACTAACATCATCCCGCCCCCTTGACCTGTCCGTCCTCCCTGGACTGACCTATCTCCTCCCTACCTCCCCACCTACACTCACCTTTACTGGCTCCATCCCCGCCTCTTTGACTTGTCTGTCTCCTCTCCACCTATCCTCTCCTCTATCCATCTTCTATCCGCCTCCCCCTCTCTCCCTATTTATTTCAGAACCCTCTTCCCCTCCCCCATTTCTGATGAAGGGTTTAGGCCCGAAACGTCAAGCTTTCCTGCTCCTATGATGCTGCTTGGCCTGCTGTGTTCATCCAGCTCCACACCTTGTTATCTCGGATTCTCCAGCATCTGCAGTTCCTATTATCTCTCACATTCAATAACCTTCCTCTGTCTGTTCCTCCTCTTAGTCTTACTGGCCTTAGTCTCAGGATCCTCTTTGGTCATTTTACTGCTGACCTACTGCTCTAGTTCCCGCCCCCCTGCCACATTAGTTTAAACTCCTGAGTGGGACTAGCAAACCTCTCTGCCAGGATATTTGTGCCCTTTCAGTTTAGATGTAACCCGACCTTCTTGTGCAGGTCCCACCTGGGCCAGAAGACATCCCAATGATTCACATACCCGAAGCCCTCCCTCCTACACCAGTTCTTTAGCCACATATTTATGTATTATTCCTAGCCTCACTGGCATTTCGCACAGGAAGTAGTCCTGACATTGTAAACCTGAAGGTCTTGCTATTCAACTTTCCACCTAAACTTTCTTTGCAGGACCTCATCTCTCTTTCTGCCTATGTTGTTGGGACCAATATGGACCAAAACCTCTGACTGCTCACCCTTCCCCTTCAGAATATCCTGTGCCTGTTCAGATTCATCCTTGACATTGGCACCAGGGAGGTAAATACCATCCTAGCGTTTCATTTGCAGCCACAAAAATGCCTATGTGTGCCCCTGACTGTACAGTCTTCTATTACTACTGCTCGCCTACACTTTGACCCTCACTGCTGTACATTCATGGTGACATTTATATGGCTGCTGCTGTTGCTTTCCCCTGAGATGCTTACCCCCACAATAGTATCCAAAAAGTTTGAAATGTTCAATCTTCAAATCAGTTTGAGAGTGAATGGCCACAGGGGACTCCTGCACTGCCTGCCTACTCATCTTCCTCGACAATTCTTGTAAATCCCTGTACTCTCTACAGCAATTACGTCCTTCCTGTAATTTAGCGACCAGAACTACATACAAAACTTTGACTTGAGTGCTGGGAGTTCGGTGAGTAAGGGGGTTTCAGTAAAGAGTATGAGGGGCTAAACAGTAAGATGAAAGGTTTGTGATTTATATATATGAAATAATTTTTGTTAGAGTGTTAACCTAAAGGAATATAGGTTATTTTTCATAGAATCATACAGTACAGAAGAGGTCCTTCAGCCCATTGAGTCTGAACCACCAAAAATACATGACTACCATCACTAGCCCCAATTTCCTGCATTAAACCCATGGCCATGAACGGTATAATACTTCACCTGTTCATCCAAGTTGTTTTTAAAGGTTTTGAGGTTTCCCACCTCGACTACCCTCCTAGCTAGTGCATTCAAGAACTTCACCACACTTTGGGTGAAGCATTTTCCCCTAATGCCCTCTAAACCAGTTGTCTTTCAATTTAAAATTATAACCAATTTTTATTAACCCTTCGACTAAGGAGAAAACTTGTTTTCTGTTCACCCTGTCCATGCCCGTCATGCTCTTACATGCCTGTATCAGGTTCCGCCTCCAATCTGCTCCAGGGAAAATAACCCATGCTTATCCATCTCTCTTCAAAGGCAACATCCCAGGTAACATCTTCCTTTGCACCCTCTCCGGGGTAATCACATCCTTCCTATTGCATGGTGACTGTAACTGCACATAATACTCCAGCTGTGGCCTAACCAAGATTCTGTACAGCTCCAACATGACCTTGCTGCTCTTATAATCCATGCTATGACTGATAAAGGCAAGCATTCCCGATGCCTTCTTATCTACTCAATGAACATTTCCTGCTACCTTCAGGGATCTGCGGACAAGATTTCTCTGTTTCTCTGAGCTTCCTCATGTGTTGCTATTCAAAGAGTACTCCCTTGTTTTATTCCTTCTTCCAAAGTGCATCACCTCACACTTATTAGGATTAAATTCCATCTGCCACTGAAATGCCCATCTGACCAATCCACTTATATCCTCCTTTAAACTAACACCTTCCTCCTCACTGCCAAACACATGGACAATCATTGTGTCCTCCACAAACTTTCTTCTCATTACCCCCCCAACCCCACACACCATCAACATTCTCATGTGCATCATTTATGAATATCACAAACAATAAGGGACCTAACACTGATGCATGAGGCATGCCTCTGCAGAGCAGACTCCAGTCACAGCATCAGCCTTCTACCATCACCCTCCCTGTCATTTGTCATTAGAACCAATTTTGAGTGTAATGCCAAGTTACCCTTGATCCCATGAGCTTTTACCTTCTTTATCAGTTTTGCACGTGGGACCTTGACAAATACCTTGCCGCAATCCATTTAAAGTACAACAACTGCTCTACTCTCATTCAAACACTTGGTCACCTCCTGGAAACACCAGATTTGTTAGGCATGACCTTTCTCTGACAAAGCCACAGTGACTATCCCTGATCAAATCTTGCCTTTCTAAATGTGTTTTGAAATCTTTCAAATTATATTATGTTTTGTTAGCTTGATTTACTTCATTTTATTTTCATTTCTTTTAGAGTCATACAGTCATAGAACTGTACAGCATGGAAACAGACCCTCCAGTCCAACTCATCCATAAATATCCTAAATTAATCTAGTCCCATTTGCCAGTATTTGGCCCGTATTCTTATAAACCCTTCCTATTCGTATATCCATCTAGACGCCTTTTAAATGTTTTAATTGTACCAGCCTCCACCATTTCCTCTGGAAGCTCATTCCATGCACGCACCACCCTCTGTGTGAAAAGGTTGTCCCTTAGGACCCTTTTAAATCTTTACTCTCTCACCTTAAACCTCTACCTTCTAATTTTGGACTCCCCTATCCCAGGGAAAAGACCTTGGCTATTTACCAGCAGAGGTAGTAGAGGCAGGCACGGTAGATTCATTTAAGGTGCGTCTGGACAGATGCATGAGTAGGTGGGGAGCAGAGGGATACAGATTCTTAGGAATTGGGCGATAGGTTTAGACAGTGGATTTGGATCGGCACAGGCTTGGAGGGCCGAAGGGCCTGTTCCTGGGCTGTAAGTTTTCTTCTTCTTCTTCTTCTACCCTATTTATGCCCCTCATGATTTTATAACCCTCTATAAGGTCACCCCTCAGTCTCTGACTCTCCTGGGAAAATAGCTCCAGTCTATTCAGCCTCTCCCTGTAGCTTAAATCCTCCAACCCTGGCGACCCTTTTATTCAATAAACTTCTATTTTATTGTTAAATCCAAATCTATAGCCTTATGTGCTTATGTTACAGTGAAAGGCGACTATGTTAAATGAAAATTAAATTAACTATTAAGCCAGATTTCACTCTGGGATCTGACTTGTCCAGTAGTAACAACAGTTGAGATGATAACATTGATGTCTTTATGTTACCAGCATTATATCCCTGTTTTTTGTACTCAATACCTCACCCAGTGAAGGAAAGCATTCCATACACCTTGAATAATTGGTCTGCTACCTTCAGGAACCTGTGAACATAAACTCCAAGGCCTCTCACTTCCTCTAATCCTTCCAATAATTTTCCATTTATTGTGTATTCCCTTGCTTTGTTTATCCTCCCTAGAGGTATAATCATGCACTTTCCCAGATTGTATTGCATTGCCATTTTCAATTATTCAACAAAACCATTGATATTACCCTTAGGTTAACAGCCATTCTTTTCATTATTAACTATGTTAGCCAGGTTTTTGTCTGCAAATGTCTCAATTATGCTTCTTATTTAACTCTGAATCATTCATATATATCAAAAATAATCAGATGCCCAGCACTGAGCTCTATGGAACATCACTGGAAACTTTTTTCTTTTTGCAAAAACCATTCTTTGACAATTACCCTTCGCTTCCTGTCACTGAGACAATTTTGGATCCAACTTGTCACATTCCACTGAGCTTTAAATTTTTTGACAAGTCTGCCAAAAGTGACTTTGTAAAATATTTTAAGAAAATCCATGTAGATGACATCTACTGCCCTATCCTCATCAATTTTTCTTGTCACTTCCTCAAAAAATTAATCTAAGTTAATAAGTTGTGACCTTCCCTAACAAAGCTATGCTGACTATTCCTGATTGATCCATGCCTCTACAAGTAACAATGAGTCCTATTTTCTAATATAAAGTCCAGAAATTTTTCCACCACCCAAATCAGACTAACCGGTCTATTAGTATTTGATCTATTCCTTACAAAACAGTTTGAATAATGGTTCAATGTTTGCATTAGGGTTGGGGTTAAGTCCCTTACCTGTATCTAGTAAGGATTAGAAATTGAGCTTCCATTATTCCCTCCCTGGTTTCCTTTATCAGCTGAAGACACAATTCATCTGCCCCAGTGATTTATGAAAAAGTTACCTGGATATTTTGTATGTGGAATGGGCAATTTGTCATTAATGAAAGGTAGGAGAGACTAGGCTTACATCCACTGGAGTTTAGAATCAAAATAGTCAAATTCATTGAAATAAATAAGATTCTGAGGAGTCTTGACTGGATAAATCTGGACAAAAACCCTTCGTGAAATGGAAGAATCTAGAACTAGGAATCACTGTTTTAAAAATAAGGGGTCACCATTTAAGATGGAGATGAGATGAACATTGTTCTCTCGATGGTTGCAAATCTTTAGAACTCACTACCTCGAAAGGCAGTGAAAGCAGAGCCTTTGAAACTTTTTAAGGCCAAGGCTCATAGGTTCATGATAAGCAAAGGGCTGTAAGGTTATTGGGGTTGATGGCAATATGATGGCAATATTTCAGACCAACTATGATCTTATTGAATGTTGGACTAAGCTGAAGGGACCTAACCATGCCCCTAATTCACAAGTAGATTTTAAAATGACTATCACTATTATTACCCACAGACAAAAAGCATACACTGGCTTTGTTAAAACAGCAGGGTAATTTTCAACTTCCTTCCTGACCACAAGAGAGATGTTAAAGGACTGGAGAATTGCCAATGTGGCAACAGCCAATTCAGAAAGTGAGCAAGGGATAAACCAGGAAACTACTGGCCAGTCAATCTAATCTTGGTGGTGGGGAAAATTGGAAAGAATTTTGAGGGACAGAATTAATTTGCACTTGAAAGAGGCAGGGATTAATAAGAACAATCAGAATGGTTTTGTTAGGGGTAGGTCATGTCTGACCTACATGATTGAATTTTTCGAAGAGGTGACAAGATGTGTTAATGAGAACAACACTTTTGATGTAGTCTATTTGGACTTCAGCAAGGTTTTCGATTAAGTCCTGCATAGGACACTGATATTAAAGGGTAGGTGCCTGTGGAATCCAAGAAAATTTGGCAAACTAGACGCAGAATTGGCTGAGTGCCAGGAAGAAGAATTTGATGGTCAAAGGCTGTTTTTGTGACTGAAAGTCTAGGTCCTCTGGGATTCTGCAGGAATCAGTGATGGGCCCCCTGCTGTTTGTGGTTTATATAGATGATTTAAACTTGAATGTAGGATGGTTATTCAGTAAATTCCCAGACGATGTGAAAATTGATGGTGGGGTAAATAGTGAGTAGGATAGCCTAAGATTACAGGAGGATGTAGATGGGCTGATCACATTGGCTTATCAGTGGCAAATGTAATACAGACTAGATAAATGTGAGGTGATGCACTTGGGCAGAACAAACAAGGTGAGTGGATACATAATGAATGTAGTCTGTAGATACAAGAGAGTTTGGGTCTGTATGTCCATTGGTCCCTTAAGATTGAGGGATACATAGATAAAGTGGTGAAGAAGGCATACTGTATACTTGCCTTTATTAGCTGAGGCATAGACTTCTTAGAGCAGGGACGTTGTGCTGGAACGTTGGTTAGATCACAGCTTGAGTACTGAGTGCATTTCTAGAATCCGATTTGTGGGACAGAAGTGATTGCACTGGAGAAGATGCAGGGGCTGTTTACGAGGATAGTGCCTCGTCTGGAGCATGAGATTTAAAGGGAAATTGGATAGACTGGGGTTGTTTTCCTTAGAGTACAAGAGACTGAGGGGGGACATGAATGAGAAATATAAAATTATGAAGGGTATAAATAGGGTATACAGGAAGAAACCTTCCCCCTTGTTGGAAGGATCAATGACCACAGGGAACAGATTTAACGTAAGAGGCAGGTGCTTGAAAGGGAATGTGAGAAAGCCATTTTTCACCCAGATAGTTATAGGATTCTGGAACTCACTGCCTGTAAAAGTGGTAGAGGTGGAAACCCTAATAACATATGAGAAGTATTTAAATGTGTATTTATGATGCAAAGGCATACAAGGCTAGGTACCAAATGCTGGAAAATGTGATTAAAATTGTTAGGTGGTTGCTTTTGACCGGAGTAGACATGATGGTCCAAAGGGCCTTCTTCTGCGCTGTAGGTCTCTATGACTCTGACAATTAAACACTAATTGAAATGTATTGTACAGGAAAATAGATATTTGAAAGATGATGTTCAAGAAACTATATTCGGTGAACAGGAGATACCCTGATGGTGGTCTGGCTATTCAATTCCAAACTGGAAAGACGTCTGTATTAAATTGGTGGGCTCCTCATTAATACATCCAAATGAGGGCCCTGATCATCTTTCAATGAACTGTCTGATTTGTCATGTCTATAATAGGCCCACAAATCATGGATCATCAGAATGTCATCAAATCTAGAGTAGAACAATAATCAGCCAATCTCAGCAAATCACTATGTCCACTTTGGGTTCTAAAGCACCATATTTGATTTTTAAAATATACAGCTGGTTTAACAGACATTAGACAAGAACACAAGAATAGAAAGAGCTTTCACTAAACTTCTAGCTCATGTGCAATGTTATGCATGTGGCATGTTGTGCATGTCTGTACAACAGCCACACTTTCTTCCTCCTATGTCAGTTCTCAATTGCACTTCTCCTAGACCATGACTCAGATAGGTCACAAAGATAAGGAGTGACAAGGCCATGTATAGAATTAAAAACCAAAATGATCATTTTAAAATGAAGGCATTGCTTTCTGGGAACCAACCACAGGGATGATTTGGAAACAATCTTTGCCGTGACTTAAAAATGGTCAGTAGCATTTTGGTTAGCCTTGAGTTTATGGAAGGTACTATATGAGAGAACAGCCAAGTGTGCATTGAAATAGTTGAATCTGGAGTTAACAAAGCTTCAGCAGCATATGATTTAAATCAAGGGCCAAGTTTTTTTTTACTTATTCCTGGGACATGGGCATTTCTGGCTCGGCCAGCATTTATTGACCATCCATAGTTGTCCATGAGAGGGCACTGGTGAGCTGCCTTCCTGAGCTGCTGCAGTCTCTTTGGTGCAAAGGTTTGGTAAAATTGCCACAGTCCCAGCAGACAATAGAGCTGCTCTCTCACCAGAGAAAGATGACTGAAGATGAGTTTAACTTGAGGGTCAACATGCCTCAGGTGAGGTGTGTGGTTGAGAAAGCAGAACATTCAATGTGACTTCAGCTGGTGCAGTAATTGAACCCACATTGTTGGCATCACTCTGCACCATCAACTATCATTCCAGCTAACTGATCTTCTTTCATCTGATGTTGGGAATTCCAGGATTTTGAATAAGTGACACTAAAGGAATGGAGATATATTTCCGAGTCAGGATGGTGAATGGCTTGGACAGGAAATTGCAGGTGTGGTATTCCCATATATTTGCTGCCATTGTCCTTCTAGATGGAAGTGGTCATGGAAGGTGCTGTCTGAGGAGCTTGGTGAGTTACTGCAGTGCATCTTGTAGTTAGCACACACTGCTGCTGTGGAGTGTCTGTGGTGGACGAAGTCTATTTTATCAATGTGGTGCCAATTAAGTGGGTTGCTTTGTCCTGTATGGTAAGAAGCTTCCTGACTGATGTTGCAGCTGCAATCATCCAAGCAATTGAGGTGTATTCCATCACATTCATCACTCGTGCCTTGTAGATGGTAGACAGGCTTTGGGGAGAAAGGAGGTGAGTTACTCACTCCAAGATTCCCAGCCTCTGACTTGCTCTTATAGCCACTGTATTTACATGGCAACTCCAGCTGTTTCTAGTCAATGGTAATCCCAAGGATGTTGATAGTGGGAAATTCAGTGATGGTAATGTCATTAAATGTCTTTAGTAGGTGGTTAGATTATCTCTTGACGGAGATGGTCATTGCCCGGCACTTGTGTGGTATGGATGGTTGATGTCACAAAGCTGGCAATAGGTGATTTTCGTGATGACATGAATAAGAATTGGGAAACTCAGTATTGAGTTAAATATGGCACTGAGGTTACAAAGTTACAAACTTTATTGGTGCACCATAGAAAGCATTCTACCCTGACGCATCATAGCTTGGTATGACAACTGCTGTGCCCAGAACCATAAGAAACTACAGAGAGTTGTGAACACAATCCAGTCAAATTCAAGAACAGCTTCCTCCCTGCTATTATTAGACTTCTGAATGGACCTTTCAAATTTTAAAATTAATATTCATTTTGATCTTTGTGTACCTTCCTTGCTCTGTTCTATTTACCGTAATGCACTTTATATTGGTGTGATCTGCCTGTACTGCAAATAAAACAAAGCCTTTCACTGTACCTAGGTACATGTAACAATAATAAATCAAATCAAATCAAACACATTGGCTTAATTCATCAAGTCTGTTGCCAGGGAGAGGGATGAAGACAGTTGGTCAAGCAGGGAGTTTAGAGTGAAGACTGATGACAATGACTTCAGACTTCCCATTACTTAGTTGGGGGAGATTTCTGTTCTTCCATTACTGGATACCAGATAAATGATCTGATGATTTGGTAGCAGTAATTAAATTGATACAGGTGGTAATAAGGTAAAGCTCAGTACCATCAACATATATGGAAAAATCAATGCTATGATTTTAGATAAATTCACTGAGGACAGTATGTAAATGAGAAAAAGGAAGGGGCCAAGGACAGATCCTTGGGGCTGCAAAGGTAAAAATGTGGAAGCAGAAAGAGAAACTATTGGAAGTGGTTCTGTGGCTACAGTTAAATAGAGAAGCATGGAATAAGATGATGAATGAGTGTTAGTCCTTTCCCAATTAATTGTACCAGGCTATCACAGACAAATTATACAAAAAAACTGGCGGAATTCTGAAGTTTGGTCAGTTGAACTGATCATTCACTCGGCCTAGACGAGATGCCTTCTTAAACATGAGTACCAGACACTAAGGAAGAGACGATTGCTTTCTATTTATAACATGTGTGGGCTTAAATCTATAAATGGTGCAATAAAGTGGATAAATCTTGTTCTCTGTCTGTACAGGTATAGCAGGAGGAGGAGATGCTGACCTCTTGTGAACCATCTGGGGAATAGGTTATTTCTATCAGAAGTTGGAAAGCTCAGTTTGATATTCGATGTTCCTCTTGATACACTTGACCAGTACTGAATTTCTACAGTTAAATCAGACCAAATGATGCATTCCAACATATTCTTCATGAGTAGAGCATAGACTATATAAGAAACGATGCATTTACAATAATCCTTGAAGAATGAAGCCATTGTTGCCATCAGAATACATATTAGGTATCCCTTTCAGAACTAGAAAGGCACTTTCTGTATGACAGTGGGTGCTCATTACCAGTAATGTTGCTACTATTCAAAGCGGACTTGCTTCTGTAGAAACTTAATCTTTCAGTTGAGCCAGACACTAACTCTAAACAATGATGTAAAGTTAACTAATGCCACAAGTGTTCACTTGATTTACTCGAGACAATTTCTCTTCTGCTGGAGTAGAGAATGTAAGTAATGCAGGCTGCCTTGCTATGAAAGAGAATTGTTTAAAACATGCTTCAACACACAGCAGTTATCGACCAGGAATGTTTGAACAGTTGTGCATCCTGTCTCTGGTGCAGCTGGAGCCACAAGGGAATGCATCATGTAGCAGGGTTAGGAGCAAGAGGAATTGTGCACAATAACAGGTGAGAATTTGAGGAAATATAATGCCATTAAATTTACATTTGTTACTCATATTCACATAGTGTATTTCTTTGCAACATTTTCCAATGTTGCCTCCTCTCAGTGACTGGAGATTGATGTACAAGGCAGTTAGTTCCTGAAAGGGTTAACTGACATCATGAGATTAGCTCCACCCATTATATCATAAAGGACTGTGTCTGGGGTATGGGTGGCTGCACTCCCTTTCAGTTATTAGAAAAATCTTTTGTTGTGCTTTTGGTGCCCCTCAGCCCCAGCTTCTGATATTTGGGCATCCAGTGTAGAGGGTTGTGGGAAGTTGGAAGACTTTTCCTTGCAGGTCTGTCCGTGGACCTGGCCAAGTTGGCCATTCATAAGCCCAGACAGAAGGCAGTGGAGGGGTTATAATTGCTAACTGTCCGCCCCTCTTCCACAGCTACATTCGTGCCTGGGTGTTGTTGGAGAGGGAGTACGCAACATCCCTCAATACTCTCAATGCTTTTAGAGAAAGGTATGCACAACAGGGAGTGGGATACCTTATTTCCTTGTCCAACCCCATTTTGATTTAGCATCCTCCCTCTCTCCCTACCTCTCCCTTTGGTAGTCTGAATTGCCCTTAATGGGCTTTGCACGTAATCCGGTGAATTGGAAACATGGGTAATTTAGTGGTGGTGGATAATAGGTGAAAATTTCCATAGGTGGTTTGGAGTAGGGAAAATAGCTGTTCGGTTGTGCGATAACATCTCCAAATAATTAGTAAAAGAGAAATAAAAACAGAAGTTGCTGGAAAAGCTCAGCAGGTCTGACAGCATGTGTGGAGAGAAATCAGAGCTAATGTTCCAGGTCAAGCGGACCCTTCCTCAGAACTCTTATGTTTAACATGTAATCTCACAAAAGTCTCACATGTATTGCAGCAGTAATGTAACCAGCTACTTAGATATTATGTTGAAAACAAATCTGTTTCTCAAGAATACACCCAAAGACTTCATGTGTGCATCCCTTCCCCATTTGGCCTCAGTAAAATTGTCTTACATCAATAATAGTGGTGGCATTGAATCTACCCAAGGCTTCTCAGTGCGCATCAACAAATATGTGTACGCGTATAAATATACAATATGTAAAATACACATTATATGAAATATAAATGTACAACTTGCCTTTCAATTGCTTGTTGATGAATATGAATTAACAAGGACCAGTCGGTAATGTATATAAATAAGATGATTGTGTACAGGATTGTTTTGTTAGAATGAGATTAAGGTGGGATGGCTTGGAAGTGAGGTGCAGGAGACATTAGTTTTGGATGTGATCATTGGACCAGTGGTGATCCTTACAGCAATAGAGAAATTCCTTGCACCCCAGGCAGCAGCTGGTGCTGCATTGGGCTTTCTCCTACTTTTCATTGCACTTGATGGCAAACAATGCGTTCTTGGTGCCTTGTTTCAGAGATAGTAGCAACAGCAGATGCTGGAGAATCTGAGATAACAAGGTGTAGAGCTGGATGAACACAGCAGGCCAAGCAGCATCAGAGGAGCAGGAAGGTTGATGTTTTGGGCCTAGACCCTTCTTCATTTTCTGAAGAAGGGTCTAGGCCCGAAATGTCAGCCTTCCTGCTGCTTGGCCTGCTGTGTTCATCCAGTTCTACACCTTGTTCTTGGTACCTTGTTCCTTTGTCAGCTCCAAAGCTTACTGTCACCCAGTGTTGTGCAGAGCACAGCATGCAGCCATCACTCTGCTTGCAGATGAGTACTGAAGGCAGCCTCAAGATCTGCCTAGGAACCTTATGGAGTTCAATCCGGGCAAGTGTGAGGTGATGCATTTTGGGAGGTCTAATTCTAGAGCGAACTATACTGTAAACGGAAGAGCCTTGGGAAAAGTTGATGAGCAGAGAGATCTGGGAGTTCAGGTCCATTGTACCCTGAAGGTGGCTGCACAGGTGGATAGAGTGGTCAAGAAGGCATATGGTATGCTTGCCTTCATCGGATGGGGTATTGAGTATAAGAGCTGGCAGGTCATGTTAAAATTGTACAAGACTTCGGTTCGGCCGCATTTAGAATACTGTGTACAGTTCTGGTCGCCACATTACCAAAAGGATGTGGAAGCTTTGGAGAGGGTACAGAGAAGGTTTACGAGGATGTTGCCTGGTATGGAAGGTGCTAGCTATGAAGAGAGGTTGAGTAGGTTAGGATTGTTTTCATTAGAAAAAAGGAGATTGAGGGGGGACCTGATTGAGGTCTTCAAAATCATGAAGGGTATAAACAGGGTTGATAGAGATAAGCTTTTTCCCAGGGTGAGGGATTCAATAACGAGGGGTCATGCGTTCAAGGTGAGAGGAGAAAAGTTTAAGGGGGATACACGTGGAAAGTACTTTACACAGAGGGTGGTAGGTGCCTGGAACGCGTTGCTAGCAGAGGTAGTAGAGGCAGGCACGGTAGATTCATTTAAGGTGTGTCTGGACAGATGAATGAGTAGGTGGGGAGCAGAGGGATACAGATCCTTAGGAATTGGGCGATAGGTTTAGACAGTGGATTTGGATCGGCACAGGCTTGGAGGGCTGAAGGGCCTGTTCCTGGGCTGTAAGTTTTCTTTGTTCTTTGTTCTTATGTGCATCTTGAACTTGTACAGTGTCATATCTGATTGGCAGGTTATTGGCTGTATCACATTTGGGCTTCAGTGATTGAATTTCTCATGGGTGTCTTCAGCCAAGTTTGAAAAGTGTATTATTTGTTTCCTGGCAGTCACCTGTCAAGTCAGTTTGCAGATCCCATGAGGCGAGGGAGCTTGGACATGCTGTATAAGAGCATCATTGCAGTTCCCCAGGAATAAGTTAAACACATGCATAAATTTGCATTGATGGAATGAGAGCCTTGTGAAGCACCTTAATAATCTTAAGGTCACCACTGATTCTGCTATATTCCAATGAGTACAGGCCCAAACTACTCAACATCTCCTCACAAGAGAGTCCTTCCACACCTTGATCAACTCGTCTAATATAACACTGAAACTTAGGCAATTCAGGAAGCCCTGACTGACCAATATAAACAGGATATTTAGCATCTCCTCAGTCTTGGGGACTGACTCCAAGCTGGCTGGACACAGCCTATGTACTATGCACAAATAAAATCCAGGTGACTTGGTGATAGGATACCAGCCTCTGCGCAGTTATTTCACTCTCCCACTCATCCAACACCTGCCTCACTCCACGAACAACTGTCCAGCTCCCATCGTACCTTCCCTATTACCCAGGCTCCCAAATCCCCAGCAATTCACCCAATACTGTCTCCCCCATACCTAAAGTTAGTCACCCCCTCTTCTAGCACCTACCTTCTCCACCCACACCACTCCCCATGTGCTCCACTTACCTTGACCCTCCCTTACTTTCCTCATCCCTCATTAACAGCCCAGCCACTTTCTCATGAGATCAGGTTTCCTGGACGTACATTGTATATAAAATAATGTAGAGGATATATTTATGCATCACAAGATCAACTCGTGAACCTTCTGTGGATTGTCTTCAATGTTAATATGTTTTTGCTTATGCAAATTCACACAAATTGAATATGTTCTAAAGATCACAAAATGGGTTTTATATAACGACAAGAGTGACTTTTTTTAAAATAAAAGAACAGCTGACATTGAATCCTGAGGAGTTACTGGTGCTGTTCAATATTTTTCAAGTTGCTGATCATTGAACCACAAAATAGCTATTATTAAAGAAACATAAACAATTAAAGCAGATTATATTAAATTAGATTTATTGTCAGCATTTGTAGCTAATTGACACCTTAACTATTTCAACTATGAAATAAGAAAAATCCTGCAGCTCTCAGGAATTTAGATTTATGATAAAGCTTATGATAATATTTACACAAATTACAATAAATTGGATAACCTGAGAATACTGCAAGCATAAAATAATGGACTACATCAATCAGACAAGAAGACATTGATCTTTCATCAAGTCACAAGCTAGCTTTAGTCAGGTCAGTCAGGCCTTAACTAGTTACAAGTCAAATATTTAAGATTTGCAACTTAACAGTACTGTCACATTTTTATTCTACCAATCTCACAAACTATATCATGAAATATATTTTATAACACATAATCTGTGACATATAAGCAATTTAATGGACATAAGTTGAGGTATCTAATGCAGGTGTCTTGTGTACGTATATACACAGACAGATTGCTATCACTTAACCATCTTTCCATATATCCTGTTAGGAGCTAAAAACCTGACATTTTGAAATTAATGTCTATAAAATGTTGTTGTAAGATCAATTTATCCCCTGAGTTTCTTACTGAACTGCACTGCGACCCACCCCTGAGGTGAGAAGTGGCAAAGCTATTTCCTTTAAACAGTGATGTCAATACCTTACTATCACAGACGCTAACTTACTTCTGACTTATTTTGAAACAGTTATTTGGAATCTTGGTAGTTTAATGAGTTTTCACGAAAATCGGGATATCAGTCAAATTTTAGTAAGCCCATTTTCTTAACTGGAAAACTTACCACCTCAGTGTTGATGATATGTTGGTAATATCATTGCACTATTAACTCGTGCCCTCTGCCACTCTGAAGACCATCCCACCATTACAGCTGGCGGAACTTAAATTCAGTTAATATATCTGAAATTCAAAAGCTAGTTACGGTAACAATTGTGCTTAAAATCCATTTGGTTCACCAATGGACTTTAAGGATTACATCTGCCACCCTTACCTGGTCTGACCTATGTGTGACAAGCATTCCTTCAGTTATATAAAATCGAATAGGAAACTGGACCAACCATCTGTCACGCCCCACCTATCCCACTAGCTGAGAGACCCAGCAGATGAGACAGCACAGTGGTACACAGTTAAGAGGAAGTAACCTTGGGCGTTCCCAACATTAACCGATCAGGCCTCATGGCATCAGGTCAGACATGGGCAAGGAAACCTCCTGCTGACTACTACATAGAGTCAACCCGACACCCACGCCTCCACACAGCTGATAAATCAGTTTTCCTCAATGTTGAATACCCCTTTGAAGAAGCACCGAGGGTGGCAAAGACCTAGAACCTAATCTGTACATAGGATTCCACCCCAAAAGTGGCTCGACATCACCACTAGTGACCGATTTGGTCCAGTCCTAAAGGACATTACTGCTAAACTGGGTCTGCAGCAGGTGGTGAGGGAACCAACAAAAGCAAAAAACATACTTGGCCTCATCCTCACCAATTTGCTTGCCAAAAATACATCTGTCTATGACAATTTCATTAAGGGTTACCACTGCACAGTCCTTGTGGATTGAGAATATCCTCCTTTGTGTTGTATGGCACTATTACATTGCTAAATGAGGTATACTTCAAACAAATCTAACAACTCAAGACTGGAAAACCATGAGGCACTGTGGCTATCATCATCAGCAGAACCATACTCCAACACAATCTTTAACCTCATGGCCTGGCATACTTGACCACTACCATCAAGCCAGAGGGTCAACTCTTGTTCAATGAAGAATGCAGGAGGGCATGCCAGGAACAGGACCAGTCATTTTAAAAATGAGGTGTCAACCTGGTAAAGCTACAATGCAAGACTACTAAGCAGTGAAAGAAACTTGTGAAAGGATGGTGTCATAGAGTCATACAGAACAGAAACAGGTCCTTCGGTCCAACCAGTCCATGCTAACCATAATCCCGAACCTGCCTACGCTTGGCCCAAATATTTCTCCAAATATTTCTTATTCATGTACTTACCTAAATGTCTCTTAAACATTGTAACTGTACCCACATCCACCATGTCCTCTGGAAGTTCATTTCACACAGGAACCCACTCTCTGTGTAGAAGAATTGCCCCACAGGTCTTTTTCAAATCTTTCTCTTCTCACCTTAAAAATAGGCTCCCTTGACTTGAAATTCTCCACCCTAGGGAAAAGATACCTACCAGTCACCTTATCTATATCGCTCATGATTTTATAAACCTCTGTAAAGTCACCATTCAACCTCCTACGCTCCAAGTGAAAGAAGTCCCAGTCTGTACAGACTCCCCTTATAACTCAAACTCTCCATTCCTGGCAACATCCTGGTAAATCTCTTCTTAAACTTCTTCAGCTTAATAATATCCTTCTTAAAACAGGGTGACCAGAACTGAACACAGCACTCTGGAAGAGGCCTCACCAACATCTTATGCAACCTCAACTTAAAGTCCCAATTCCTATACTCAAAGGTCTGAGCAATGCAGGCAAGTGTGCTAAATGCCTTCTTAACCATCTATCTTTATGTGATGCAAACTTCAAGGAATTATGCACCTGAACCTCTAGGTCTCTCCGCTCTACAATACTACCCAAGGCCCTTCATTTAATTGTATAAGTCCTGCCTTTGTTTGTTTTACCAAAATGCAAAACCTTGCATTTGTCCAAATTAAACTCCATATGCCACTCATCAGCCCATTTAGCCAATTAATAAAGATTTCTTTGTAATATAGATACCCTTCTTCACTGTACACTATATCACCAATTTTGGATTCATCCACGAACTTATTAACCATGCCTTCTATATTCTCATCCAAATCATTTATGTAAATGACAAACAAAAGTGGACCCAGCACCAATCCCTGTGGAACAGCACTGGCCACAGGCCTCTAGTCCGAAAAGCAATTCTCCACCATCATTCCTTGTTTCTTCCCATTAAGTGAATTTTGTATCCAGTTGGGAAGCTCACCCTGAATCCCATGTGATCTAACGTTGTTAATTATGCTACCATGCCGAAGCTTGTCAAAGGTTTTACTTACGTCCAAGCAAACAATGTCTACCATCCTGCCCTCATCAATCTTCTTGGTTACTTCCTCAAAAAATTCAATCACATTTATAAGACTTGACTTCCCTCACACAAAACCATGGATGGAACTAAGTGACCTCATAAACAACAGATCTGTAATCCTGCTACATCTAGTTATGAATGCTGGTGGGCAATTGAATGATTAACAGGGGGAAGACCCAAAAATATCCCCAACCTCAGTATTGTAGGAGCCCAGCACAACAGTGCAAATGACAAGACAAGTAATTGCGAAAATCTTCTGCCAAATGTGCTGAGTTGATGATCAATTTTAATCTTCTCCTGAGGTTCCCAGCATCATAGATGCCAGTCTTCAGCCAATTTGATTCACTCTAATTGATAACAAGGAGCGGTTAAAGGCATTGAACAGTGCAAGAATATTAGTCTTCACAGCATTCCTGCAGTAGAACTGAAGACTTATGCTGCAGAACTTCCAGCATCCCGAGCCAAGCTGTTCCAGTAGAACTATAACTTTGGCATTGACCCGATAAGAAAGGAAAAATGCAACCTGGCCAATTGCCTCCCAATTTTTAAAAAAATATTTTTATGGGATGTGGGCATTGCTGACTGGATTTACATTAATTTTTCCATCCCTAATTGCCCTAGAAAAAGACAGTGGTCAACTGCTTTCTGAAAAGCTGCAGTCCATTTGCTGTAGACCACAATATTTTTTGTGAGAGGGTTCCAAGATTTTGACCTCAAGACACTGAGGAACTATAAGAACTGTAAGGAGTAGGAACATAAGTAAGCCTTTCGGCCTCTGAAATCTGATACACAATCAATAGGACCATGGCTGATCTGGCATTCCACACATCCACTTTCCTGCCCTTTCCCCATAACCATTACTGATCAAGAAACTATCTATCTCAGTCTGATATATACATAAGGACTCTGTCTCCACAACTCTCTGCAGCAAGGAATTTCAAAGATTCACTTCCCCCTACAAGAAGAAATTCCTTCTCATCTCAGTCTTAAATTTGTACCCCTTTACTCCAAGACTATGCAAACTGGTCTTAGACTCTCCCATGAGGGGAAACATACTCTCAGTACATACCCTGTCAAGCCCCTGAAAAAATTCAATATTTTTCATAGAATCCCTAGTGCAGGGGTGGCACGTTGTCTCAGTGGTTAGCACTGCTGCCTCACAGTGCCAAGGGCCTGGGTTCAATTCCCCTTGGGCAACTATCTGTGTGGAATTTGCATGTTCTCCCCGTGTCTGTATGGGTTTCCTCCAGGTGCTCTGGTTTCCTCTCACAGTCTAAAGATGTGCAGGCTGGGTAGATTGGCCATGCTAAATTGCCCATTGTGTTCAGGAATATGTAGATTAGGTGGGTTTGGGGAATGGGTCTGGGTGGAATGCTCTGAGGTTCGGTGTGAACTTGTTGGGCTGAAGGGCCTGGTTCCACACTGTAGGGATTCTAAAAAAAAAGCAGACCATTCAGCCCATTGAGTCCACACCAATCCTGTGAAGAACATCCCATCCAGACTCACCCTATTCCCATAACCCTATGTTTCCCACGGCTAATCCACCTAGCCTGCATATCCCTAGACACGAGAGTTTCAAGGAGATCACGTTTCATTCTTCTAAACCACAATAAGTAGAGTTTAATCTTTGCTCATATGGCAATCCCTCTATCCAAGTGAACCTTCCCTGAACTGCCTCCAAAGAAATATCTTTCCTTAATAAGGGGACCAAAACTGTTCACAGTACTCCAGAAGTGATTTCGTCAGCACCTTGTACAGTTGCAGTAAGACTTCACAACTCCTGTTATACTCCAACCCCTTTGAAATAAGGGCTATAAGTCCGTTAGCCTCCTTGATTACTTGTTGCATTTATAGAAGTTCATAGAATCCCTACAGTGTGGAAACAGGCCCTTCGGCCCAACAAGTCCACACCAAACTTCACAGCATCCCACCCAGACACATCCCCCTACAACCCACCTAATCTACACATCCCTGAACACTACAGGCAATTTAGCATGGCCAATCAACCTAACCTGCACATCTCTGGACTGTGGGGGAAACCAGAGCACCCGGAGGAAACCCACGCAGACACGGGGAGAATGTGCAAACTCCACACAGACAGTCACCCGAGGCTGGAATCAAACCCGGGTCTCTGGTGCTGTGAGGCAGCAGTGCTAACCACTGTGCCACCGTGCCGCTAGCTTTCTGTGTTTTGTGCACAAGATCTCCCAAGTGCTTTTGTGTTGCAACTTTCTGCAGTTTTTCTCCATTTGGAATATTACCAAGTCAGGATGGTGAGTGGCATTGAAGAGAACTTGCAGGTGGGTGTGTTTAAGTGTTTATTCTCAATCATCAGTAAACTGATGGAAGAACTGTTAACAGCACTTTCAAAGCAGCATGTACAAAGGAACAAAAACAAAGTTAATGGAAAAGCTCAGTAGGTTTGGCAGCACCTGCGAAGAAAAAGTCAGAGTTAACATTTTGGGTCAGGTGACCCTTCCACAGATCAGTACAAAGGAGTAACTGCTCAGACACTCAGTTTGGGTTGCACCAGGCTACTCAGTTCCTGACCTCCTGGCCTTGGTCGAACATAAGCAAAAGAACTGAATTTTAGAGGTGAGGTGAGAGTGACTGCTCTTGACATCAAGGCTGCATTTGACTGTGTGGCATCAAGGAGCTGTAGCAAAACTGGAATCATGCGACAATCTTTCTCTGGCTGGAGTCAAGAGAATGTGGTTGTTTGAGGTCAGTCATCTCAACTCCAGGACAACTCCATAGGAGTGCCTTAGGGTAGTGTTCTAGGCCCATCTACTTCTAACTGTAACAAATGCTATGAACTCCACCTCTCACGGTCAACATATTCTGAGCGGCTGTGAAAGTGTCTATCCACATTCCCCTGGAGTAGTCACGTAACCAAACATTTTGTAAAAACACTTGCATTATAAGTAAAAGTGCAATACAACTTCAGTAGTTCTGTCAATTCCAGCATGATCTAATCTAAAGGCAATTTGACTCTCTATATTTGGTTAGATCATAACTGTGTTAAGGATATCTTTACAATTTCACTGGCCACATCATGGAGAAGCAATCTTCCTATTTCATCATTTGCCACAGCAAATGAACTTGCCTCAACTTGCTTATGGTTTTAAAACAATTTTTGAAAAAAAAATTCAGTCAGCTAGTATTTTCAGTGTGGACTGCTGGATCCAGGGAACGATGAATGGATCTGGGTGGGGTTAGCTGAAATTTGACCATTTCTGAGGTAGTACAACACCAGCAAATGTATTGATTACTACAGCAGATGGTGAGGTTATTGCCCTCTCACTATTTCAATGGGCAAACTGGAACAATGTAGTTGTCCATTTGGAAACTGTTTGCTTTGGGACAACAAAGCTTGGTCTGTTTTGAAAGATAACTCATGTTTGGACAAGGAGCTAGACTGACAGGGAAACCTCATGACTCTTGGGATCTCTTTTAAACTGGCACAAGAGTAATGGAACTGAACAAGTGGGTAGGATAACACTAACAAGATACTTTCAGCCAAACATAAAGGTTTCCAGCCCATGGGGAGTGAGCAGGTGAATAGAGCTTAGCAGTATTGAGTGATAAAGTTTTCCCAGAGATGCAGACTAGCATTAATGTGATGACATTTTAGAAAACTACAGATCAAAGTCCAGAGCAGAGGTACCTCTGGTGAGGGAGTGCCAGAGCAACTCCCAACAGTTTTTGCTTTAGCTTTTCTTTCAAATTTTCTCAGGCCAGGACTGAGCTAAGTGTTTGTGTGCTTTAATTTTGGCTAATTCCCAATGGTCAAACAAAGAGGTTGGACAGGAAAATTGCATCAAAAAGATCTATGAAACACATGTAGGATTGTGAAATATGCTGAAAGTGGAAATGCTAATATTCCGACTAAAAATCTATGAAACACATGTAGGATTGTGAAATATGCTGAAAGTGGAAATGCTAATATTCCGACTAAAA
>JAHRHZ010000009.1:47459103-47493016 GCA_024137785.1 Ginglymostoma cirratum
GATTGTGAAATATGCTGAAAGTGGAAATGCTAATATTCCGACTAAAATAACGTGGAAACTAAAACAAGGAGTTCTGAGAATCATTGATAAAGCAGAGCAAGGGTGATAGAGGTCAGCTTTATGCTGGAAAACTGAGAGAAATAGTTGAATGGAAAGATCTGAAATATAGAATATTGAGTGGAACAGAGATACAAGAAAAGTAATGATCTGTTTTGAATGAGAAAGACATGGAGTGTAATGCCAAGAGTCTCTTCCAATAATACTGAGATTTAAACAAGGAGGGATAAATACTGAAGCAGTTGGTGAGATTGTAATCTGCATATTCCTGCACATTTACAACAAGTTCATCAGCATTTAAGAAAAACACAGGCTACCCTTTAGGATGTTAATGTCAGAAGAGTCCATAAACCTAATTTTGATCTTTTTAGAATCATAGAATTTTACAGTATGGAAGGAGGCCATTTGACTCATTGTGTCTGGACTGGCTCCTGAAACAGCTACCCAGCTCGTCTCACTTTCCACTCCTATCTCTGTAGCCCTGTAACTTCATCTCTTTCAAATATATATCCAGCTCTCTTTTTAAAACTCCCATGGAATCTGCCTCCACCACTCTCCCAGGTAGTGCATTCCAGATCGTAACAAGCCTCTGGGTGAAGAACTTTCTCCTCATTAGCTCTTTTGCTGACAATCTTGAAATTGTAAGCCCTAGTTGCTGACAAATTAAATAGTGGAAACAGAATATCATTCTTTACACTGTCAAAACTGTACCTAATTTTGAACCACCTCAATAAGGTCACCCCTTAAATCAACTCTGCTTTGAAGAGAATAAGCCTCTAATAATAAACCTCTCTAATCTTTCCTTGAATCTAAAATCCTTCTTTCATGGTATCATTCTTGTAAATCACCTTTGAACTCTATCCAGCGCTGTAACATCCTTCCTTAAATAAAGTACCCAGAACTGAATACAATACTCCAAATGTAATCTGACCAATGATTTGTAGAGATGTAGCATTATTTTCTTCCTTTCATACTCAAGCCTCTATTTAAAATTATAAGGATCCTATAAGGCTTCTTAATAAATGTTTCAACTTGCCTGGCCACCTTCACAGAATCATGTATGTGAGTGCTGATGTCCCTTTGGTCCTGTACACCACTCAATGTTGTACTACTGAGACTGTGTCTCCTGTGTTTCTTATACCAAAATGTATTACCCCACATTTCTCTGCACTGAAATTCTGCATTGCTTGGTGTCTGCCCATTTGGCCAACTTGTCACTGTCTCTCTGAAGTCACTCAGCATCACCCTCAGAATTCTTACTGACTTGCTCTGCCATTTTACCATTTACTGTTTTCAAAGATTATTCAATTAGACAAGCAATGAAATGCCACCTAAAATCTCTTCCTTTCCAAATGCCCAAAATTAAGTCCAAAGTTGTTGCAGGTTAGGTGGTTTAGCCATGCTAAATTGTCCCGTTGTGCTCAGAGATGCGCAGACTAAGTGGATTAGCCATGCTGGTTACAGCTATAGGGTGGGTGAAGTAGTTGGTTGGGATGCCCTTAAAGTGGGTCGGTGCGAACTCGAAGGACCGAACGGTCTCTTTCCATATGGTATAATTCTATGATTCTGAGATGTGACAAGTAATTCTATTCCGCGAACCCACAGCTCGCAGACAGGGGGAAGAGGAGCTGAATGAAGAATAAAATCAGACAGACAGGAATATTCCCGACACAGCGCACCTGCAGCAGGTAGACAGCTAACACCAGGAGAAAGAAAAGGTTCAACAGACTGATTACTTGTTAAAATCACCAACCATCGAGGGCCAGCATGGAGGGAAAATCTTTGCAGTTGGACACCCCAGTGGAATCTGTCACACAAGTTTTCCAAAGATTGGCCCAGAAAGTGGCCGTGGTGATAACTGTACCGTCGATGGAGGAGACCTTCCAGTAGTCTGTGGGCAACGTTGAAGACACCAAAATAAAACCAGACACGGATAATATGAAGGCAGCGATTTCCAGTGTCATACTCGCCATCCTCAGGAACTTCTGCCAGTAGTGAAACCAATGGCTGCGATTGTAAATTGTTTGATTCTAAATCAGCGAGTCATTTATTCGCGTTCCATACAGGTTTGCAAAACAAAAATGAATCTGGTCTAAACTGTTCTCTCTCAGGGGAAAGTGCACCGCATCCGCAATTTCTCAGGTACTAAACTGAAAAGAAACTTTTGCAGAAACTTGTACTGGGGCTGGTTCCCTTGCGTCACAAGAGAATTATGCTCTGGCCACTACACTGAAATATTCGCTAATGCTCTTCCTGTGAGGTCTACATCTGAGGAAACCGTATCAGTCTAATAGGGTTGATCGCCTACGGCAAAACATCGAATGCAAGTTGCATTTACTTAAAATGTAGCGGTAGGTGATCATACTTACTTGTTCAACAAACACATTAACATTGAGGGCAAAAGTACGTTTAAATCTTTTGCACCCAAAACAAGTTGCTAAAATCTTCTACTTCGGGAAGTATATTGGACAGAAGTATATTGGACAGAATGGATTGCACAGAAGTAGCAGGGGTTTGTAAAGAGATAATAGGTACTGCAGATACTGGAGAATCCGAGATAACAAGGTGTGGAGCTGGATGAACACAGCAGGCCATGCAGCATCATAGGAGCAGGAACGCTTGACGTTTCGGGCCTAGACCCTTCATCATAAAAGCAATTTGCACAAGTTTGGTCTGTATCCATTGGAGTTGAGAAGAATGAGAAGGGATGAACTGGCTATGGGGCAGTGGAGGGGGAAGACTGAATCCGTGAAGAGTTTTTTCACCAGAGTTTGTTAGAATGAGAGGGCTCTCAGACACAGTATCCTTAGGCTGGAACCCCTAGTTCTAAACTCCCTGGTCTTCAGGAACATCTTTCTTATGAAAACCAAAAGAACTGCAGATGCTGTAAATCAAGAACAAACACAAAGTTTCTGGAAAAGCTCAGCAGGTCTGGCGGCATCTGTGAAGGAGAAAACAGAGTTCCTCAGTTCCGAGGAAGGGTCACTGGACCCGAAATGTTAACTCTGTTTTCGCCCTCACAGATGCCGCCAGACCTGCTGAGCTTTCCCAGCAACCTTGTTTTTGTTTTACATCTTTCTTATGTTTACCCTGGCTAGTTCTGTTAGAATTTTGTAGGTTTCTATGATATTCCCTCTCATTCTTCTGAACTTCAGCAATTATAGTCCTAACCAATCTAATCTCTCTTCATTCATTAATTCTGCTATCCCAGGAATCAGTCTGGTAAACCTCAATATCCAGAATATCTTTCCTCAGACAGCTGCACACAATACTCCATATGTGATCTCACCAAGGCCCCGTAAAATTGCAGCAAGAATCACTGCTCTTGTACTTGACTCCTGTTGCTAGTAAGACTAATCCCATTTGCCTTCTTTACTACCTGCTGCACCTGCCTGTTTAATTTCAGTGAGTGGTGTACAAGGACACCAAGGTCTCATTGCACCTCTCCCTTTCCCAATCTATCACCTTTCAAATAATAATGTCTTCTTATTTTTGCTACCAAAGTGGAAAACATCACATTTATCCGCATTATATTTCACCTACCATGCATTTGCCCATTCACTCACTTTAAAGTCGTGAACCTGTGAAATTCTCTGCCAAAGAAAATGGCTGGGGTCAAATGTTTTCAATGAATATTTTCAAGAAGGAGTTAAAGCAGTTCTTAGGGTTAAAGAGATCAGGCAGGGGAGAAAGCAGGAACAGAATACTTTGTCAGGTACTGAGAATAATCAACGATGATCATATTGAATGGTGGAACAAGGTTGAAGAGCTAAATGGCCCATTTATGTTCCTATTTTCTATGCTTCTACATTTATTGAAAAATAAGACCCTTAGGGGACTAGATAGGGTGGATATACAGAGATTTTCTTGTTTAGGAGACTAGAATTACAATATCAAAAACAAAGTTGTCATCAGTTCTGAGGAGAGGTCACTGGACCTGAAACGTTAACTCTGTTTTTTCCTTCACAGATGCTGCCAGACCTGCTGGGCTTTTCCAGCAATTTTGTTTTTGTTCGTGATTTACAGCATCCACAGATCTTTTGGTTTTTATTTAGAATTACAGTATATTGTTTAATAGCTCTGTTTAATTGATTATTCTTTTAAGACAGATGTGAGGAGAATTACTTCTCTCTCAGGGTGATTAGCTTGTGGAATTCTTGGATGGAGTATGGACATGTTGATAGACAAGGGTGTTGAGGATTCTGAAGGAACAGGCAGGAAAGTGGGGCTGAGACCACAACCAAATTAGCTGTGATCGTATCGAATGGTGCAGCAGAATTGAAGGGCTAAATGGACTACTCCTATCTACTGGCTAAGTCCTATCTACCTACACCCAGGATTTCTCACAATATTAAAGACTTAACTTATAAAGCTCAATAACTGAACACTAACATTGGATTCTTCACTATCATTCTCTTATAGCCATATTAAAAATAACTGATAGACCTGCCTTGGCATTGCTACATCTGAGTGAGAGGATTCAGTCTTGTATATCAGAAGTACTATTGTGAGCAATCTAAAACATACCCAGTGTCTCAATTTGACTTCTATTTAATAATATTCTTGAATGTTGACCAGCACTTTGTAAGAATACATCATAGAAAGTTCATTATTCCATGAAAACTAACTCAGTAATTTTTCTGTCATGTATCTTTAACTATATTTTACCATTGCAAGATGGGATGCAAGTTATTTCAACTGAAGGTATTAGAGAAGGGGTTTGGGATTAAGAAGCATTCACAGAAGTCCTATATTTCAATAGCTCTGGAAAATCACAGAATTTACAGTACACTAGGAGACTATTTGGCCTATCCTGCTGAAGTTTGGCAGAATTGAGGTGGACGTCCCAGAACACGAGTATACTACAGTGAAGTTATTGGAGTGTAGCAATAAGGTAAACTCTTTGATGGGGCAGCATTGTGGAGTTAAGTCATGGGTTAGGTCTAACTGCGGGAAGTGGAAGTGTGATTTGAAACATCTGGACCTTCTCTCTCAAGGTCTGTGGAATTCTTTACCTCAGACGGCTGAAAAGATTGGGTCATTATGATATTCAAAGCAGATATTTCAATAAGGGAAATCAAGGATTATTGGATTAAATCAGGAAAGCACAGTTGAGGATTATCAGATCAGCTACAATTGCATTGAATTGTGGAGCAGTCTCAATGGGTCAAATAGTCTTGTGATCTTGGTGGAACTAAACAGATCTGGTGATCAAGCAGATGTGCAGTTGAAAGTTCACCTCAGGGTTAAATAGGATGTCAATGTTCGTCTACTTGAGCCACAGTCAATAGCCAAAGTGGGTATACGGGTGAAGCTGGGGTTTGGAGAGCATAGAGAAAACAAAACTTATGGACAGCATTGGCCCTCCTTCTGTCAACAGTGAGGTAGCTTTTATTGGGTATAGACTTAATGGGGTAAAGGAATCTCAATGGCCATACTCCAATGTGATTTTCTTAAGGATACTGTAACAACATGTTTGATAATTCTGAATCTTTTCTACATACACTCACCTCCCATTCCAGCCTCTAATCTATCAAACTGATTTGCCTGCCATTTAGTGTTTGAAGAAATTTCCTCCAACTAAATATTGGGAAAAGGAAAGTCATATCTTCAGTTTTGTCCACAAATTTGGTTTCTCTATGCCTTCCATTACCACCACTTCTCCTGGCCAGCTTCCAATCTTTCATCCTCCACAAACGCCTTCCGGCATCACAATGATATAAGTATAACTTTCAGCATTTCCTATTTTGGTTTCAGATTTCCAGCATCTGCAGTATTTTAATTTTTACAGTTAATAACTAACCTGTGCTGCAGTTGCAGATGGCTGATTAGATTAATTGACACGACATTTTTTCTTTGTAATTTCAAATACTATTTAGTTTTGTATCAACTAACCCTCTCAGCGTCTGAGCTAACCTCCCAACTCACCAACTAACCCTCCAATCATTCCTCCCAGCCACCTGACTACCACTCCTTGAACCCTTTGACTACTTCTGAGCCACTCTTACCAAAATAAGCCTCTTGACCCTGAAACTCCCACCCGTGCCAACTACCCCACTGACCCCTCATCTTGACTTTCAGCTTCAACCCCCAAGCTCCAACTACATCCTGAACTTCTACTATTTCCCAGAACCCTTGACTACTTCACTGATTAAACCCTGATCACTCCTCACTCAGCACTGATTACAGCCAATTTAGCGTGGCCAATCCACCTAACCTGCGCATCTCCTGACTTTGTCCTTTGAGATAGAAGTGGTTGAGAGTTTGGAAGGTGAGGTCTGAGGATTTTTGGTGAATTTCTGCAGTGCATCTTGTAGATAATACATGTTGCAGCTACAGAATGTGGGTGATTGATTGATTGAATTACTTTTTGTCACATATACTGAAGCACAGTGGAAAGCTTTGTTTATGAGCAGTACAGGCAGATCATAGTCAGCAAGGATGTACAGATCAAAAAGATTGAGACAGAGGCATACAGGTTACATTGCACAAAGCATGCACTAATGGTGGAGGCGGTTGATGTTTTTGGATATTGTGCCAATCAAGGGGGTTTGTTTGTCCTGGGAGGTGTCAAGCTTATTGAATTTTGTTGAAGCTGAAAACATCCAGGCAAGTGGGGTGTATTCCATCAAACACATGACTTGTACCTTGTAGGTGATGGATGGGCTTTGGCCAGTCAAAAGTGAGTTATTTATTGCAGTATTGCTACCAGTGCCACATGCTAGTCAGAGTAGGAATAGTAGGGTTGCTAAGGTGAATACGTGGCTTGAAGGATGGTGCAAAAACGAATGATTCAAATTCCTGGGACATTGGAACCGGTTCTGGGGGAGGTGGGACCAGCATTCTGTAGACTCTGAAAGATTTCCAATGGATTAGAGGATAGCTAATGTAATCCCACTCTTTAAAAAGGGAGGAAAGAAAATGGGGAGTTATAGGCTGGTTAGCCTATAAGTGGGAAAATGTTATAGTCAATTATTAAGAATGTGATAAATGAGCATTTAGAAAGGATCAGTCCTAGTCAGTATGGATTCACTAAAGGGAAATCAAACCTGACAAATCTGGAATTTTTTGATGATGTGACCAATAGAGTGGACAAGGGTGAATCAGTAGATGTTGGGTATCTGGACTTTCAAAGGCTTTTGACAAGGTTCCACACCAGAGAATAATAAGGAAAATTAAAACTCATGGTCTTGGAGGTAATGTATTACATGAATAGAGAACTGGTTGGCAGACAGGAAGCAGAGTTGGAATAAACCAGTCCTTTTCAGATTAGCAGGCAGTGAGTGGGGTGCCACAGAGTTCAATGCTGGGATCCCAGCTATTCACAATGGACATCAACAATTTGGACAAAAGAATTGAATGAGTATCTCCCCAAATTTGCAGATGACATGAAATGGGGTGGCAGTGTGTACTGTGAGGAGGATGCTAAGAGGCTGCAGGGTGATTGGACCGACAGGCTGAGTAGGCAAATACTTGGCAAATGCAATATAATGTGGAGAAACGAAGTTATCCACTTTGTCCACAAAAACATTATTTGAATGGTGGTAGCCTTGGGAAAGGGTGCGGTGAAATGAGACCTGGGTGTCATGGTGGAACAATCACTGGAGGTTTGCATACAGGTGCAGCAGGTAGTGAGGAATGCTAATGACATACTGGCCTTCATAGCAAGAGGATTTGAGTATAGGAGTAAGGATGTCTTGTTGCAGTTATACGGGGCCTTCGTGAGGCCACGCCTAGACCATTGTGAGCAGTTTTGGTCTCCTGGTCTGAGGAAGGACATTGTTGCTATTGAGGGAGTCCAATGAAGGTTCACCAGACTGACTCCTGGGATGGCAGGACTGATGTATGAAGAGAGACTGGATCAATTGGGCTTGCATTTGCTGGAATTTAGAAGGATGAGGGTGGATCTCAGAAACATATAAAATCCTGATGGGACTGGGCAGGCTAGATGTAGGGAGAATGTTCCTGATTTTGGAAGTCCAGAACCAGGGGTCACAGTCTAAGAGGGTAAGTCATTCGGGACTGAGATGAGGAAGAATTTCTTCACTCAGGTGTGAACCTACGGAATTCTCTCTGGAAGATTTTGTGGCCAGTTCATAAATTCATAAGATATAGGGATAGAATTAGTCTATTTGGCCCATTGAAGTCTGCTCCACCATTCAATCATGCCTGATATGCTCCTTAGCCCCAGTTTCCTGCTTTCAACCCATTACTAATTAAAAACCTGTAACTCCTCCTCGCGGTTGGTGTGTTGCCTCCCAGGTGCCAGGGTCTGTGATGTCTCGCATCGTGTTTTTGGGATCCTTAAGGGGGAGGGGGAGCAGCCCCAAGTCGTGGTCCACATAGGCACCAACGACATAGGTAGGAAAAGGGGCGGGGATGTAAGGCAGAAATTCAAGGAGCTAGCGTGGAAGCTTAGAGCTAGAACAAACAGAGTTTGTTATCTCTGGTTTGTTACCTGTGCCACGTGCTAGCGAGGCAAGGAATAGGAGAGAGAGCAGTTGAACACGTGGCTACAGGGATGGTGCAGGAGGGAGGGATTCAGATACCTGGATAATTGGAGCTCATTCTGGGGTAGGTGGGACCTCTACAAACGGGATGGTCTGCACCTGAACCAGAGGGGTACCAACATCCTGGGGGAGAAATTTGCTAATGCTCTTCGGGAGGGTTTAAACAAGTTCAGCAGGGGGATAGGAACCTGACTTGTAGCTCCAGTGTACAGGAGGTTGAGAGCAACGAGGTCATGAATAAGGTTTCAAGGTCGCAGGAGTGTACCGGCAGGCAGGAAGGTGGTTTGAAGTGTGTCTACTTCAATGCCAGAAGCATCCGGAATAAGGTAGGTGAACTTGCAGCATGGGTTGGTACCTGGGACTTTGATGTTGTGGCCATTTCGGAGACATGCATAGAACAGGGACAGGAATGGTTGTTGCAGGTTCCGGGGTTTAGATGTTTCAGTAAGATCAGGGAAGGTGGTAAAAGAGGGGGAGGTGTGGCATTGTTAGTTAAGGACAGTATTACGGTGGTAGAAAGGACATTTGATGAGGACTCGTCTACTGAGGTAGTATGGGCTGGGGTTAGAAACAGGAAAGGAGAGGTCACCCTGTTGGGAGTTTTCTATAGGCCTCCGAATAGCTCCAGAGATGTAGAGGAAAGCATAGCAAAGATGATTCTGGATAGGAGCGAAAGGAACAGGGTAGTTGTTATGGGGGACTTTAACTTTCCAAATATTGACTGGAAACGCTATAGTTCAAGTACTTTAGATGGGTCAGTTTTTGTCCAATGTGTGCAGGAGGGTTTCCTGACACAGTATGTAGATAGGCCAACAAGAGGCGATGCCACATTGGATTTGATACTGGGTAATGAACCAGGCCAGGTGTTAGATTTGGAGGTAGGTGAGCACTTTGGTGATAGTGACCACAATTCGGTTACGTTTACTTTAGCGATGGAAAGGGATAGGTATATACAGCAGGGCAAGAGTTATAGCTGGGGGAAAGGCAATTATGAGGCGATTAGGCAAGACTTAGGATGCATAGGGTGGGGAAGGAAACTGCAGGGGCTGGGCACAATTGGAATGTGGAGCTTGTTCAAGGAACAGCTACTGCATGTCCTTGATAAGTATGTACCTGTCAGGCAGGGAGGAAGTGGTCGAGCGAGGGAACCGTGGTTTACTAAAGAAGTTGAATCTCTTGTCAAGACGAAGAGGAGGCTTATGTAAAGATGAGGCGTGAAGGCTCAGTTAGGGTGCTTGAGAGTTACAAGTTAGCCAGGAAGGACCTAAAGAGAGAGCTAAGAAGAGCCAGGAGGGGACATGAGAAGTCTTTGGCAGGTAGGATCAAGGAAAACCCGAAAGCTTTCTATAGGTATGTCAGGAATAAAAGAATGACTAGAGTAAGATTAGGGCCAGTCAAGGACAGTAGTGGGAAGTTGTGCGTGGAGTCCGAAGAGATAGGAGAGGCGCTGAATGAATATTTTTCATTAGTATTCACACATGAAAAAGACAATGTTGTTAAGAAGAATACTGAGATACAGGCTATTAGACAAGATGGGATGGAGGTTCATAAGGAGGAGGTGTTAGCAATTCTGGAAAATGTGAGAATAGATAAGTCCTCTGGGCCAGCTGGGATCTATCCTAGGATTCTCTGGGAAGCTAGGGAGGAGATTGCAGAGCCTTTGGCTTTGATCTTTATGTTGTCATTGTTTACAGGAATAGTGCCAGAAGACTGGAGGATAGCAAATGTTGTCCCCTTGTTCAAGAAGGGGAGTAGAGATAACCCTGGTAATTATAGACCAGTGAGCCTTATATCGGTTGTGGGTAAAGTGTTGGAAAGGATTATAAGAGATAGGATTTATAATCATCTAGAAAGGAATAATTTGATTAGGGATAGTCAATGCGATTTTGTGAAGGGTAGGTTGTGCCTCACAAACCTTATTGAGTTCTTTGAGAAGATAACTAAACAGGTGGATGAGGGTAAAGTGGTTGATGTGGTGTATATGGATTTCAGTAAAGTGTTTGATAAGGTTCCCCATGGTAGGCTATTGCAGAAAATTCAGAGGCATGGAATTGAGGGTGATTTAGTGGTTTGGATCAGAAATTGGCTAGCTGTAAGAAAACAGAGGGTGGTGGTTGATGGGAAATGTTCATCCTGGAGTTCAGTTACTAGTGGTGTACCACAAGGATCTGTTTTGGGGCCACTGCTCTTTGTCATAATGACCTGGATGGGGGCATAGAAGGATGAGTTAGTAAATTTGCAGATGACACTAAAGTCGGTGGAGTTGTGGATAGTGCGGAAGGATGTTACAGGTTACAGAGGGACATAGATAAGCTTCAGAGCCGGGCTGAGAGGTGGCAAATGGAGTTTAATGCGGAAAGTGTGAGGTGATTCACTTTGGAAGGAGTAACAGGAATACAGAGTACTGGGCTAATGGTAAGATTCTTGGTAGTGTGGACGAGCAGAGAGATCTCGGTGTCCATGTGCATAGATCCCTGAAAGTTACCACCCAGGTTGATAGGGTTGTTAAGAGGGTGTACGGTGTGTTAGGTTTTATTGGTCGAGGGATTGAGTTTCGGAGCCGTGAGGTCATGTTGCAGCTGTACAAAACTCTGGTGCGGCCGCACTTGGAGTATTGCGTACAGTTCTGGTCACCGCATTATAGGAAGGATGTGGAAGCATTGGAAAGGGTGCAGAGGAGATTTACCAGGATGTTGCCTGGTATGAAGAGAAGGTCTTATGAGGAAAGGCTGAGGGACTTGAGGCTGTTTTCGTTAGAGAGAAGAAGGTTAAGAGGTGACTTAAAAGAGACATACAAGATGACCAGAGGACTGGATAGGGTAGGCTGTGAGAACCTTTTTCCTCGGATGGTGACGGCTAGCATGAGGGGACATAGCTTTAAATTGAGGGGTGATAGATATAGGACAGATGTCAGAGGTAGATTCTTTACTCAGAGAGTAGTAAGGGCGTGGAATGCCTTGCCTGCAGCAGTTGTAGACTCGCCAACTTTAAGGGCATTTAAATGGTCATTGGATAAACATTTGGATGATAATGGAATAGTGTAGGTTAGATGGGCTTCAGATTGGTTTCACAGGTCGGCGCAACATCGAGGGCCAAAGGGCCTGTACTGCGTTGTAATGTTCTATGTTCTATGTTCTAAATGTACTCACTGTCCCAGCATCCATTGCACTTTGGAGTAGCGAATTCCACACATTCTCAACCCTTTGGGAGAAATAGTTTCTCCTTAACTCTGTTTTAAATTTTCTACCGATTATCCTAAGACCATGACCCCTTGACATAGAATGCCCCACAAGAGGAAGCATCTGCTCCACATCTATTTTATCTATACCTTATCTGCTTGAATACTTCAATTTGATCTCCCCTCATTCTTCTTAATTCCAGAATATAGGCCTAAACTGTTCAATCTCTCTTCACACAACAAACTCCTCATCTCCAGGATCAATCTAGTGAACCTCCTCTGAACTGCCTCCAATGCCGTTACATCTTTCCTCAAATAAGGGGACCAAAACTGTGCACAATACTCAAAGCATGGTCTCACCAATGCCTTAATAGTTATAGTAATGCTTCCTTACCTTTATATTCTATTTCTTTAGCTATAAAAGCCAACATTCCATTCATTTCCTTTATTTGCTGTACCTGCATGCTAGTTTTCTGTTCCTCATGAATGAGGACATCCAGCATTCTCTGCACTGGAGCATCCCAAAATCTCTCCCCATTTTTTTCTGATGAAAATGCATGACCTTGCACTTATTCACATTTAACTCCATCTGTCACATTTTGGCCTACTCTCCAAGCCTATCTATATCCATTTGTAAAGTTTTTATATTCTCATTGCAATTTACTGTCCTGTTTATTTATGTCATTTGCAAATTTGGTTGTAGAGCCTTCTATCCTTATATCGAATTCGTTAATGTCGGTTGCGAATAGTGGGGTCCAAGGACCAAACCCAACGGCACCCCACTTGCCTTCCAGGAAAAATCCCATTTATCCTGACCCTCTGTCTCCTGTTCATCAGCCAGTCACCTATCCAAACTAATAAATTATTCCTAATCCCCTATGATTCAACCTTGTGAATTAACCTTTTCTGTGGCACATTATCAAACGCCTTCCGAAAGTTCAGATACATTACATCCAAAGGATCCTCATTCTCCACTTTGCTTGTTACATCTTCAAAGAACTCTAGCAAATTAGTCAAACATGATTTGCCTTCATAAAACTATGTTGACTTTGGATAGCATTTTGACTTTCCAAATGTTCTGATATTGCTTCCTTGATAATTGATTCTAACACTTTGCCAACAACAGATATTAAAATAACACACATTGCCTGCCTCCCTCCCTCTTTGAATAAGAGCATTACATTAGCATTTTTCCAATCCACTGGAACCTTTCCCATGTCCAGGGAATTTTGGAATATTATAACCAATGGATACACTATCTCTTCCGCCACTTCCTTTAATGCCCTAGGATTTAGGCCTGGGCAATTTGTGTGCACTAAATCCTAATAGTTTGTGTACCTTTCCCATATCAATGATTGTTCTAAGTTCTATCCTTTCTATTGCCTCTGACTTGCCTGTTCCAATTGGACTGGTACTATTGTCCTTCGCCATGAAAACTGAGGCAAAGTATTGATTTAGCATCTGTCAGTTCGTTTGATATATTCAAGGGGTAGCTGGATGTCACCCTTGTGAGTGAAGGGATCAAGGGGTATGGGGAGAGAGCGGGAATGGGATACTAAGATAGCATGATCAGCCATGATTGAGTGGTGGTGCAGGCTTGAAGGACTGAGTAGCCTACTCCTGCACCTACTTTCTGTATCTTTATTTTAAAAAATTCTGTTCTTCCAACCAAAGTTGATAACCTCTTAATTTTCCCCACTGAATCCCATCTGCCATGTTCTTGCCCAATCACTAAGACGCCCAAAAACATTTTACATCACCCTCAAAGCACACATTCCCACTGAGCTCTGTATCATCTCCAAATTTGGAAATATTACATATGGATCCCAAAACTAAATCATTATGTACAGATATTGCTCAAGCACCTGTCTTTGCCATACCCCACTGCCTGCCAGCTCAAGAATGACATATTTATTCCTACTGTTTTAGAACAAAGACAATTACAGTTCAGGAACAGGCCTTTTGGACCTCCAAGCCTGCATCGACATGCTGCCCGTCTCAACTAAAACCCCCTACCCTTCAGGGAACTATAATTCCTCTATTCACATCCTAGTCATGTATTTGTCAAGACGCCCTTTAAAAGTCACTGTCGTATCTGCTTCCACTACCTCCCCTGGCAGCAAGTTCCAGACACCCACCACCCTCTGTTAAAAAAAAACTTGTCTCTTATATCACCTTTAAACAGTGTCCCCTCATAACTGATTCTTCCACCCTGGGAAAAAGCTTCTGTCTGTCCACTCTGTCCATGCCCTTCATAATCTTTGAGATCTCCATCAGGTGGCCCCTCAACCTCCATTCCAGTGAGAACAACCCAAGTTTCTCCAACCTCTCCTCATAGCTAATGCCCTCCATACCAGGCAACATCCTGGTAAATCTTTTCTGTACCCTTTCCAAAGCTACCACATCCTTCTAGTAGTGTGGCGACCAGAATTGAACACAATATTCCAAATGCAGCCTAACTAAGGTTCTACGAAGCTGCAACATTACCTGCCAATTTTTAAGCTCAATGCCCTAACTGATGAAGGCAAGCATGCCATATGCCTTGTTGACTACTTTCTCCACTTGTGTTGCCACTTTCAGTGACCTGTGTACCTGTACACCCAGATCCCTCTGCCTATCAGTACTCTTAAGGGTTCTGCCATTTACTGTATATTTTCCAGCTCAATTAGACCTTCCAAAATGCATTACATCATATTTTTCCAGATTAAACTCCATCTGCCATCTCTCTGCCCAAGTCACTGATATATATCCTGCTGTATCCTCCGACAGTCCTCATCACTTTCAACTCCTCTCATTTTCTTCAGGAAGAGGGGTTGCCATGGGTACCTGCATGGGACCTAGTTATGCCTGTCTCTTTGTGGGGTATGTGGAACATTCCTTATTCCAGTCCTATTCCGGCCCCCACTCACAACTCCTTCTCCGATGCATCGATGATATCATCGGTGCTGCTTCCCTCTCTCATCTAGAATTGGAAAACTTCATCAATTTAGCCTCCAATTTCCACCCTGCCTTCACTTTAACCTGGTCTATCTCTGACTCTTCCCGTCCCTTCCTCGACATTTCTGTTTCCATTTCTGGGGATAGACTGGCTACTAATATTCACTACAAACCCACTGACTCCCACAACTACCTGGACTATACATCCTCACACCCCACTTCCTGTAAAGACTCCATCCCATTCTCTCAGTTCCTCCGTCTCCGTCGCATATGTTCAGATGAGGCTCCCTTTGACAAGGGAGCCTCCGAAATGTCCACATTCTTCCTCAACCAAAGATTCCCCAGATCCGTTGTCGACAGGGCCCTCAATCGGGTCCGACCCATCTCCTGCACTTCTGCTCTCACCCCTTCTCTTCCCTCCCGCAACAACGATAGGGTTCCCCTTATCATCACCTACCATCCCACCTGCATCCACATCCAGAAGATCATCAGACGCCATTTCCGCCACCTCCAGCAAGATGCCACTACCAGACACATATTCCCATCCCTTCCCTTGTCCGCCTTCCGCAGGGACCGTTCCCTCCGGGACACCCTGGTCCACACTTCCTTCACCGCCAACACCTCCCCTCAGTCCTACGGCACCTTCCCCTGTAACTGGCGAAGGTGCAACACCTGCCCATTTACCTCCTCCTTCCCCAGTATCCAAGGGCCCAAACATACCTTTCAGGTGAAGCAACACTTCACCGGCACTTCCAAGAATCTAGTCTACTGCATTCGCTGCTCACAATGTTGTCCCCTCGACATTGGGGAAACAAAGCGTAGACTTGGCGACCGCTTTGCAGAACATCTACGTTCTGCTCACAAAAAAGACCCTGAACTACCTGTTGCCTGCCACTTCAATGCACCACCCTACTCCCTGGCCAACATCCCTGTCTCTGGCTTGCTACAGTGTTCCAGTGAAGCCCAACGCAAGTTGGAGGAACAACACCTCATTTTCTGCTTGGGGACCCTACAGCCCTCCGGACTCGATACTGAGTTCAATAATTTTAGGGCCTCAACTCTCCCATGTCCCAGCCCCCCACCTACACACCAGGCCTGGTTACCACATAGCCTGCCACTACACACGCTCTGTTGTTAGTCACTAACAGTCCCCATTAACAACTGCTCACCCTCCCAGTCTGATCGTTAGCAACTCCTTTGTCTGTCCAACTTAGGCCCGAAACGTCAAGTTTTCCTGCTCCTATGATGCTGCTTGACCTGCTGTGTTCATCCAGCCCCATGCTTGTTATCTTGGATTCTCCAGCATCTGCAGTACCTTTTATCTCTGTCTTTCTCTCTCTTTGGGCTCTATTGTATCGTTTACTCCCTACACCACCCACCTCCCTATTTTCTGCATATAAACTGACGTTTTCCCAGCCACCATCAGTTCTGAGGAAGGGTCACCGGACCCGAAACGGTAATTCTGTTTTCTCCTCCACAGATGCTGCCAGACCTGCTGAGTTTTTTCAGCAACTTTGTTTTTGTGCAGTTCCACCAACCTTTGTGTCATCTACAAACTTAGTATTCAGACCAGTTCCATCTTCCTCAACATCATTTATATTACAAATAGCAAAGGTCCCAACACCGATCCCTGGTGAACGCCACTAGTCACAGCGTCCATTCAAAAATGCACCCTTCCACTGCTACCCTCTGTCTTCTATGACTGAGCCAGTATTTTATCCATCTTGCCAACTCACCTCTGACTCTGTGCAAATTTACCTTCTGTATCAGTCTGCCATGAGGGACCTTGTCAAAGGTCTTACTGAAGTCCATGTAGACAACGTCCACTGCCCTACCCTCATTGTTCATCTTTGTCACTTCCTCAACTCTCAATCAATTTAGTGAGACACAACCTCCCCTTCACAAAACCATGTTGTCTTCCACTAATGCACCCACCATTTCCAAATAGGAGTAAATCCTGTCTCAAAGAATCCTTTCCAGTTTCCCTACCACTGACATAAGTCTCACTGGCCTGTAATTACCTGGATTACCCCTGGCACCCTTCTTAAAGGAACAACATTGGCTATTTGCCACTCCTCTAGGACCTTCCTTGTAGCCAGTGAGGATACAAAGATTTCTCTCAAGGCCCCAGCAATTTCCTCCCTTGCCTCTGTATTCTGGGGTATTTCCCATCAGGCCCTGGGGATATGCCTACCTTCATGTTTTTCATGAACCCCAATACCTCCTCCCTTTTGATCTCAACACAACTTAAACTATCTACACACCCTTCTCCCAGACTCCTCATCCACCAAGTGTTTCTCTATTGTGAATGCTGATGCAAAGTACTCATTTAATACCTCGCCAATTTCCTCTGGCTCCACACATCAATTCCCTTCCTTGTCCTTGAGTGGGTCACCCCTCTCCCTGCCTACCTGCTTGTTCTATTATAAATGTATAAAAAGCCTTGGTATTTTCTTTAATCCTGTTACCATTGACTTTTCATGACCCATTTTTAACCCTCCTGATTCCTTGCTTAAGTTCCTTTCAACTCTTTGTAGTCCAGCCCCCTAGCCTTGACAAATGCTTCCTTTTTTTCTTTTTGACAAGGCTCACAATATCTCTTGTTATCCAAGATTCCTTCAACTTGCCATACTTATCCTTTATCCTTACAGGACCTGAGTTCCTATCAACTAATACTTGAAAACCTCCCACATACCAGATGTTAATTTGCCCTCAAACATCTGCCTCCAATCTACATTCTTCAGTTCCTGCCTAATATTTTTGCATCAGCAAGTAGTACAGCTGCATCCCTATAAGATTTGAAATTGCATTGCCTGACATATTCCATTACTATCAAGGCGGATGACTGTTCAAAAAACTGAAAGAACTGCAGATGTTGAAAATCAAACAAAAACAACACTGACCCTCTGAAGAGCATCCCATCCCCCTATCCTTTCCCTGCAATTCTACTCCATCTCATTCACTCACTCACTGCCCTCCTTTCCACTCCCTGTCCCTTTCCAGTCCCTCTCCATTTCCTCTCTCTTCCCTTCTCTATTCCTCCAACTTCCTCCTCTATCCTTTCATCTACCGTCGCTCCCCATCCCTCCCACTCACTCCACATCTACCTCAAACACTCCATCCCTTCTCTCATCCTCTCTCCCACTTGACCCATTCTGCTCTCCCATTTAAGATTGCCCATTCTCCCACCCACATTCGCTTTCTCCCACTTCATTCCTGCCTGTATACTTTCTCTGTCATCCCCCTCCCCATTCCACACCTCCCTCACATATTCCCTCTCTCTCACTCTATCCCTCCCTCACAATCTCTTTCTTTCCCACTCCATAATGTATGGCTAAGTAATCAGGGTAGTGACAAGCTGTCCAATGTCAAATGTGTTTGTGGAAGAGTAAATGTTTTTGGAAAGAAGAGTTTGTGGGACTGGCTCCCCAATCCACCATCTTGGCTGGCAAAGGCAGCACCTGTACAGGAAGGAGATCATTGTCTTCCCTTAGACTCAACCTCTTTCTCCACATGCATCCCTTGGACATCTGTTCTGTGCATCATGTTGCTACTCCCAGTGCACAGGCTTCAGCCCGAATGAAGCTGCTCAAAACTGCACAGCTTGGTCCTCCTCCAATGAGAAACCGTTTCTCTCCCACACTTGCTGTTTATTGGCTCACTGGTGAACCTATTAACAAAATATTGGGAGAAACAACCTCAGATTGAAGGAGCATCTCCTGCAGGATATTCTATTCCTAGGTCTTCTGAGTGGGCGTGTTGGGCCCTCTGGACCAGTAAGAATGTTTCCCTCAGACTGCCCATTGAATGACCATGCTGTAAATACTCCCAATATTTCCCACTCTGGGAAATGGTCAGCGGAGGAAAGTGTCTGGCTCAGCCACACTGCAGAGGGTAATGACAAACCAGTGTGATACTTTGCCCACAGACAGCAAGAACTGCAGATGCTGGAGTCAGTTGATAGTGTGGAGCTGGAGGAACACAGCGGGTCAGGCAGCATCAGGAGTAGGAGAGTCAATGTTTTGGGCCTAGACCTTTCATCAGGACTGAAGGGTCTTGGCCCAAAACATCGACTCTCCTACTCCCCTGCTGCCTGGCCCACTGTGTTCCTCCAGCTCCACACGGTATTGATACTTTGCCCATAAGTGTGGACCCATCCAGTGAAGGCCATAGTCACTTATGTCCTCTTGGAGTATGATGTCTGAAGTAAAAGCTGGCAGAAAAAGTAACTGTCATAAGGAAAACTTTTATGCGGGGAGACTATTGAATCCAGAATGCATTGCCTGGAAGTGTGGTGGTGTTAAACATGAGGTGGCATGATGTCTCAGTGGCTAGCACTGCTGTCTCTCAGCACCAGGGACCTGGGTTCAATTCCAGACTTGGTTGAATGTCCATGTGAAGTTTGCATGTTCTCCTGGTGTCTGTGTAGGTTTTGTTTGGATGTACCAATTTCCTCCCGCAGTCCAAAGATATACTATCTGGGTGCTAAATTGCTCTGTAGTATTTAAGGTTGTGCAGGCTAGGTGACTTAACGATGGTAAATGTGGGTTCATGGGAAGCTCTTAAGAAGGTTGGTGTAGCATCCATGGGTTGAATGGTTTCTGCAGTGTACGGATTCTATGATGATACTCAAAATGGATCATTATCTGAATGAAAAGTTTGCAGCTCTACAGAGACAAGTTGGAGGTGTGGCACTACATCGTTTACAAAGACCCAGCTCAAATAGCCTGAATAGCCTCCTCCTGTACTGTAACCATTTCATGATCTTAACTAACTGCTCTTTATTCTTTGGTAAATTAGAAAAGTAAAAATTGAAACATTCTATGTGTGAATGATTTAAAGGTTGCACAATAGATTCGCTACTGAAAAACGAGGACAAATACTTGAACTTCAACACATTTTGTTTCTTTCAGGATCTGATACGGAGCAATGCCATTCCTTCCCTCTCAAACAAAGACTCAGTGGTGCAAGAGAAGAGGTCAGCCAAAAGCAAAAGTACATCACTAAAACAATTTGATCAAAACTCGAATGTTTAACAAAAACATCACATTAAGGGAAAGATGGAAATCAACTTCAGTTCACAGGAAGATTGTCTTTCACTCAAATAATAACTTAATAACATTTGCTGTTCACAATAACTGCAAAGTGCAGGTTTATGAAATGCATTTCCCTGTTTGAAAAGTTTTACCTTTATTTGGCTATTTCCATGGAAGAATCTCACGTTGTCAAAAATTTCTGAATGTAAAATGTGATGGTACTGTTCATTTGTTACTTTCACGTGAAATGTGCATTGATTGATAAGGCTGACCTGGAAGACTCTGCAAATTGTTTCATTTCAGGGAATAAAACCATAAATCACTTCTTTTTCAAAATGACAAAACTTCCTTTGAATGCTTTGATTTCAAGTGGGTGATTTTGCAAGGCAAACAGTGTCTAATGTACCTGGATTGTAATTTTATTTTAGTCCCTTTCAATTTTTATTTTGATTTTATATTTTGCTCCAATGTGACTGCCACCTTTTAAAGAAAATAATTAAACAGTGACAAATAACATCCCTGTCCAGCTCCTGAACCAAATTGCTGCCCTCTGTACTGTAACTTTCAACACTTCCAGGTCTGTTCTGCAGTAAGGCAAATGGATGCAGGTGTAGAGATGCAAGTGAAGCCAATTGTTTATTTGATTGGATCCAATCTTCTTCTTTCAATCTTACATTCACTGGTCCACATGAAATAATGTTTTACCAGAAAATAAGTGGTCACTGAGATTGTGTGAATTGTACTAACTTGACCAAATGACACTCTCGGTGATCATTCATTACTGAGCTGATTGTTTGTTTTGTTTTCCACAAAATTACACATTCCTAATATTGCATTCATAGATTTTGTGAAATCACTGCACAATTCTGACCTTAACACACCCAGAGGAATTTTATTGGATTTTACATGGAATATCCAACACTCGCACAGGCGATTTGCTCCAACTAGTCTGTGTTATCTCTACACAAGCCTTCTCCAAAACTTTCTAACTAATTTCAGCCTTTCAACATGTTCCTCCTTTCACTCTCACCTACACTTTTGTTTCCTTTTGAAAGCATCTAGCTACTTTCTTCAAATATTTCCTAGTTAGTGGATTCCACGTTCCAGCTATCATTCAGATGTTCATGATAGAAAAATCCCTAAGATCAAGGATGCAGTGTCTCAGCACCCAAAGTTGATTTGGTCCACCCGTTGATGTGGTTTGCCAGGGTGTTACCACAGGTACTTGCAACCACAGATGGGTGAAGGTGAGGAGATGAAGACAGAACAAGCCGCTCTTTAGAGTATAGCAACCTTGCCCAGGAGAGGTGCTACCCCTCCCTGATATTGCTTGTACCCTGTTGAAGGAAGGTCAGCAATTGTGTTGTGAAACAGAACAAGTACAGAAGTATCCTAAACACCCACTGCATCAAGATCTGCCTTCAATATATGGGCTAGTGTTGTCTCTGGACCAAGTCAGAATGAGTGAAGCAGATGTTTTGAATGCCCCCTGAACAAGAAGTCCAATCTATTCACAGTCATGTTCATCTGTATTCTATCATTCACCTGTTTGAGGATGTTATGAACAAAATTGACAAATGAGAGCTGATGGATGTAATAAATTTTCAGAAGATTTGAAAATGTCCACCACAGGAGGGTGGTTACAGAATGGGACAGGAGATGATGTATTGGCATGGATTAATGATTGTTGTTTGCATGCTAGCCAAAGAAATAAGTCATTCTCACATTAGCAAGCTGTGGCAGGTGCAGGATCAGTACTTGGGCCCTTGTTGTTCATTTTTTATATATAACAAATGTACACAACTATTTGGAGGTGGGGATTGAATGTAATTTTTCCATACATGTGGATGATACAAAACTAGGTAAAAATGTGCATTGTGAGCAAGATGTAAAGTGGTTTCAGGTGGATTTGGAGAGAATTATTGAAAGGGCAAAAGCATAGCAGGTGGAACAGAGAACATAGAACATAGAACATAGAACTGTATAGCTCAGGACTGGGCCATTCAGCTCACAACGTTGTGCCAAACATGACACCAAATAAAACTACTCCCTTCTGCCTGCCATTGGTCCAAATCTCTCCATTCCTTACATGCTCATATGCTTATCTAAAAGTCCCTTTAGTGCCTCTATTGCATCTGCCTCCACCACCCCTAGCAGTGTGTTCCAGACTCCTACCACTCTCTGTGTATAAAAGACTTTGCCCCTCACATCTCCTTTGAACTTTCCCCTTCTAACTTTAAATATGTACACCCTAGTATTAGACATTTCAACTCTGGGGAAAAATATTCTGACCGTCAACCCTATCTATGCATCTCAATTTTATAGACTACTACCAAGTCTCCCCTCAGCCTGTACTGCTCAAGGGAAAACAACCCAAGTTTTTCTAGCCTCTCCTTTATAGCTTATGCCCACTAATCCAGGCAGCATCCTGGTAAACCTCTTCTGCACCCTCTGAAGCCTCCACATCCGTTCTGTAATATGGTGACCAGAATTGAACACAATATTCTAAATTTGTTATAAAGCTGCAACATGACATCCTGACTCTTGTACTCAATTCCCTGACCAATAAAGGCCAGCATGCCATATGCCTTCTTTCCCAACCTATCTACTTGTGTGGCTACTTTCAGGGAGTTGGACTTGAACCGCAAGATCCCTCTGTACATCAATGCTGTTCAGGGTCCTGCCATTAACTGTATACTTTTCCTTAACACTTGACCTCCCAAAGTGCAGCACCTCACAGTTACCTGGATTAAATTCCATCTGCCATTTCTCTGCCCATATCTGCAACTGATCTATATCCTACTTTCTATACCATCCACATCCTTCAATCTTTGTCTTGTCTGCAAACTTACTAACTCACCCATCTACATTTTCATCCAAGTCATTCATACATATCACGAACAGGTCCCAGTATGGATCCATGTGGACCATCACTAGTCACGGACCTCTAGCCCGAAAAACACGCGTCTACTACGACTACTCTCTATGTCTTCTGTGGGCAAGCCAATTCTGAATCCATGCAGCCAAGTCACTGTGGATCTCATGCAACTTAATCTTCTGAATGAGCCTACCACGAGGGACCTTGTCAAAACCTTACTAAAATCCTTGTAAACAACATCCACTGCTCTACCCTCATTGATCACCTTTGTCCTCCTTGAAAAATTCAATCATGTTAGTAAGACATGACCTGCCCTGCACAAAGCCATGCTGACTGTCCCTAATTAGGCCTTGCTTTTCCAAATGTGCACAAATCCTATCCCTAAGAATTCTCTCCAATAGTTTCCCAACTACCAATGTGAGACTTGCCGGTCTGTAGTTTCCTGGATTATCTCCACTTCCCTTCTTGAACAGAGGAACAACGTTAGCTACTTGCTAGTCCTCCCAGAACTCTCCAGTGGCTAGTGAGGATACATAGATCTTGGTCAAGGCCCCAGCAATCTCTTCTCTTGCCTCCTTTAATAACCTGAGATAGATACCATTGGGCCCTGGGGACTTACCTACATTAACGCTCTTCTAGAGCTCAAACACCACTTCTTTCTTGATCTCAAAATGCCTGAACATATTAGCATGGTCCACACAAATCTCACTATCCTCCATATCCTTTTCCTGGGTGAATACCGATACAAAGTACTCATTTAGGATCTCACCCACATTCTCTGCTTCCCAGCATAAGTTTCCTCCTTTTATCTTTGAGTGGTCCTACCTTTTTCCTCATTATTTTCTTGTTTTTAATATATCTATAAAGTGCCGTGGGATTCTCTTTAACCCTACTTGCCAAGGTCATTTCATGGCCCCTTCTTGCTTTCCTACTTCCCTGCTTTTCTTCTATTCCTCACAGGACCTGTCTGATTTTAGCATCTTAAACCTTGCATGTGCTTTTTTTCCCTTTTGACTAAATTCATAACTTCCCTTGTTATTCAAGGGTCCCTTACTTTGCCATCATCATCCTTCCTCCTTACTGGAATATGTTAGTCTTGAACTCTTCCCCAGCAGGTTTTTAAACAGTTCCTACATGTCAAATGTGGACTTGCTTGATAATAGCTCTTCCCAATTAACATGCCCTAGCTCCTGCCTAATACTGATGTAATTTGCCATCCCCCAGTTTAGTATCTTCCTGCAAGGTCCTGACTCATCCTGGTTTGTAGCTATCTTAAAAAGTAAGGAGCTGTGATCACCTGTTACCAAAATGCTCTCCCACTGAAAGGTTAGTCACCTGACCAGGCTCATTTGCCAATACAAGGTCCAGAATTGTCCATCCTCTAGTTGTGCTACCACACACTGTTTCAAGAAACCCTCTAGGTTGCATTTAACAAATTCCAACCTGTCTAAGCCTCTTGCTGAAAAGGACGCCCAGTCAATACTAGTGATTGGAACATAATGTGGGAAATGTGAGAATATCCATGTTGGTAGGAGGCACAGATGTAAATGGCAAGAAGTTGGAAAGTGTAGATGTACAAGAGGATTTAGGTGTTCTTGTCAATAAGTCACTGAAAGTTAACATGCAGTTGCAGCAAGCTTCAGGAAGGCTAATGGAATGTTAGCTTTTATTGCAAGAGGATTTGACTGGAGGAGTAGTGAAGTCTTGCTTCAATTGGGTAGGTGTTTTGTTAGACCACACCTGTAACACGACTTGGAGGGAGATCTTGATACAATCAGTGTCTAAAATACAGTCAGTCATTAAGCATGGAAACAAGCCCTTTCAATTACAAGGGGGCACAGGTTCAAGTTCAGTGGGAAGGTTTAAGGGAGATGTGCAAAGGACATTTTTCACACAACTCAAACCAAAACACCCAGAGAGGCTCACTTTGCCCTATAATCTGATAAAAGATGTGTGAAGTGGTATAACCTGCCTCTCACCCTAATCTGTTATAACGGAGTGGTTAAATGAAAAACTTCTGACACTCAATCTATAATCAACAAGTATCAATTTATTTAATTCTCTCTTAGAGTGAAAAAATAGCTGAACTATTAACAAACCAAAAAATTCCCCTCTAACAACTGACTATTCCCAAATAAAAAAAAATTGTAATGGTATGCTTTTACAAAAAATACAAGCCCCATTTATGCAACCCAAAAAATAAATTGGAACTTAGTCTAGGTTACATCATCTGGAATGTTGTGTCTTCCCCATTGATCTTCTCTCAGGAACACCTCCGTTGAATTTTTCTGTCAGGAATTTTGACTAAGAGTGCTGTAGTAGCTTTATTTAGATGATGCTTTCTCTGAGAGCTGGGGGAGCTGATCTCTTAGCAGATGGCAGTTCACTCCCTGCCGTGTTTTTTCTTTTGCAACTGTCCCCATCTTTTATACCCTTGATGACGTATCAATTTCTTACAATTGGATTGGTCCAGTGTTGTCAAAACCATCAGATTTACATTTAATTGGTTTTTAATATCTAAGTGCCTGATTTAAATTAATTGACCAAATCAAAACTTCTTATCTTGATAATAAAGCAAAACTGCAGCTTGGCCTGCTAACCGTCCAGCCTTTTGATATAATTGTTACAATTCAGGTGTTGTTTAAATTGAATCTCTTGTCAAGAGGAAGAAGGAGGCTTATGTAAAGATGAGGCATGAAGGCTCAGTTAGGGCTCTTGAGAGTTATAAGTTAGCCAAGAAGGACCTAAAGAGAGAGCTAAGAAGAGCCAGGAGAGGACATGAGAAGTCTGTGGCAGGTAGGATCGAGGAAAACCCTAAAGCTTTCTATAGGTATGTCAGGAATAAAAGAATGACCGAAGTAAGATTAGGGCCAGTCCAGGACAATAGTGGGAAATTGTGCATGGAGTCCGAAGAGGTAGGAGAGGTGCGAAATGAATACTTTTCATCAATATTCACACAGGAAAAAAACCCCTGGGCCAGATGGGATTTATCCTCGGATTCTCTGGGAAGCTAGGGAAGAGATTGCAGAGCCTTTGGCTTTGATCTTTATGTCGTCATTGTCTACAGGAATAGTGCCAGAAGACTGGAGGATAGCAAATGTTGCCCCCTTGTTCATGAAGGGGAGTAGAGATAACCCTGGTAATTATAGACCAGTGAGCCTTACTTCGGTTGTGGGTAAAGTGTTGGAAAGGATTATAAGAGATAGGATTTATAATCATCTAGAGAGGAATCATTTGATTAGGGATAGTCAACACAGTTTTGTGAAGGGTAGGTTATGCCTCACAAACCTTATTGAGTTCTTTGAGAAGGTGACTAAACAGGTGGATGAGGGTAAAACGGTTGATGTGGTGTATATGGATTTCAGTAAAGCGTTTGATAAGGTTCCCCACGGTAGGCTATTGCAGAAAATTCGAAGGCATGGGATTGAGGGTGATTTAGCAGTTTGGATCAGAAATTGGGTAGCTGTAAGAAGACAGAGGGTGGTGGTTGATGGGAAATGTTCATCCTGGAGTTTAGTTACTAGTGGTGTACCGCAAGGATCTGTTTTGGGGCCACTGCTGTTTGTCATTTTTATAAATGACCTGGATGGGGGCATAGAAGGATGGGTTAGTAACTTTGCAGATGACACTAAAGTGGAGTTGTGGGTAGTGCAGAAGGATGTTGCAGGTTACAGAGGGACATAGATAAACTGCAGAGCTGGGCTGAGAGGTGGCAAATGGAGTTTAATGCGGAAAAGTGTGAGGTGATTCACTTTGGAAGGAGTAACAGGAATACAGAGTACTGGGCTAATGGTAAGATTCTTGGTAGTGTGGACGGGCAGAGAGATCTCGGTGTCCATGTGCATAGATCCCTGAAAGTTACCACCCAGGTTGATAGGGTTGTTAAGAAGCTGTACGATGTGTTAGGTTTTATTGGTAGGGGGATTGAGTTTCAGAGCCGTGAGGTCATGTTGCAGCTGTACAAAACTCTGGTGCGGCCGCATTTGGAGCATTGCGTACAGTTCTGGTCACCGCATTATAGGAAGGATGTGGAAGCATTGGAAAGGGTGCAGAGGAGATTTACCAGGATGTTGCCTGGTATGGAGGGAAGGTTTTATGAGGAAAGGCTGAGGGACTTGAGGCTGTTTTCGTTAGAGAGAAGAAGGTTAAGAGGTGACTTAGTGGAGACATACAAGATGATCAGAGGATTAGATAGGGTGGACTGTGAGAGCCTTTTTCCTCGGATGGTGACGGCTAGCATGAGGGGACATAGCTTTAAATTGAGGGGTGATAGATATAGGACAGATGTCAGAGGTAGATTCTTTACTCAGAGAGTAGTAAGGGCATGGAATGCCTTGCCTGCAGCAGTTGTAGACTCGCCAACTTTAAGTGTCATCCCTGAACACTAAAGGCAATTTAGCATGGCCAATCCACCTAGCCTGCACATCTTTGGACTGTGGGAGGAAAGCCATGCAGACACGGGGAGAATATGCAAACTTCACACAGTCACCTGCAGATGGAATTCAACTGTGAGACAGCAGTGCTAACCACTGAGCCACCGTGCCACCCATTTTTATTTAAAGAGAGATTCACTTAGTCCCAGTCCCAACTTCTTATCAAACACACTTGCAAATTTTCTTTCCTTCAAATGTTTATGCAGTTCTCTCATCATAGGTCCAGCACTGTGCTATCCGTTGTTGCACCTTTTACATAGAATAATAAAATCTTATACGATACAATGAGGCCATACAGCCCATCGTGTCTGTACCAGCTCTAAAAAGAGCTACCCAGCTAGCCCCATTCTTCAGACCTCTAAATTCATCACCTTGTTAAATTGCACATATGTCCAGGGATGTGCAGGCTAGGTGGATTAACCATGGGAAATGTGAGGTTACAGGGATTGGGCGGGGGGGATTGGTATGGATTGGATGCTGTTCGGAGGGTTGGTGTGGACTGGATAGGCCAAATGGCCTGATTCTACACTGTAAAGATTTTATGATTCTTTATGCTAGGGCATACCATTTGCTCCTTATTGTGTTGTGATTTGAAACATCTTTCCTGACTTTCTGATTACAGACCAGTTTTGATGTGTTTTCGCATATTCCCTTGTATGTATTTCAGCATTCAAAATATCATTTATGACAACAAAGTTCATGTAATAAGCAGCTCATTGAGAATTATTGATTGATAGTGTGACGAAGTAGATAAAGCATCAAGTTCAAAGCCTGGTATAAATTACCTAAGAAAATTAATTAGTGCAGAATAAACCAGAATGTGTTTCAAAGTAGCTGTATAGCTTGTGAACAGGATTACTTCTGTAGCTCATTATTCAACTGACTAAATTACTCATTTGAAATGATTGGGAAAGGCAGATACTGTATCTATGATCTTTAGTGTACTTTGGAGAGGATCACTGGTGACATTATATGGTATGACCTATATCTCTCTTTTCTCGTATCAGTACAGTTGATCCTTAATTGCCCTCTAAACGAAGCTGAAGAAGCAATTCTGTTGCACCAGATCTGGGATGGGCAATAAATGTTAGCAATGCAAGTGATACCGACATCCGGAGAATGAATTGGAAAAAACATAATTAGGCCATTGTATCCCCTCTCACCTCCAACAACAATTATGAGAATTGCATGCTTAGACTACTTTGTCATGATCAGCTTGAGGCTATCCATTCATACCACTCCTGCTACTTCCCCCCATTCCTCTAATTATGCCTAATTTCCCCCATATTTTCATTCCCCTGGATTTTTCACTTTGTCTCCTCTTAGTTCTTCATGCCCTTTCTGATCTCATAGTGTCCATGATCTTCCTGATCTTTCCATTCAAGTCATGGAGAGGGATAGGAGCAGACAGTATGGGAAAGTAATTAACTGGGGAAGGGGGAATTACAATGCTATTAGGCAGGAAATGCAGAGCAAAAATTAGGAACAGATGTTCTCAGGGAAATGCATGACAGAAATGTGGAGGTTGTTTAGGGAGCAGTTGCTGCGAGTACTGGATAGGTTTGTCCCACTGAGGTAAGGAAGGGATGATAAGGTAAAGGAACCTTGGATGACAAGACATGTGGAACATCCAGTTGCGAGAAAGAAGGAAGCTTACTTAAAGTTGAGGTAGCAAGGATTGGACAGGGCCCTAGAGGGTTACAAGGTAGCCAGGAAGGAACTGAAGCATGTACTTAGTAGAGCTAGAGGGGGTGGGAAAAAACCTTGGCAGGTAGGATTAAGGAAAATCCCAAGGCATCCTATACTAATGTGAGGAACAAGAGGATGGCCAGAGTGAGGGTAGGGCCGACCAGGGATAGTGGAGGGAACTTGTGCCTGGAGTCGGAGAAGGTAGGGGAGGTCCTTAATGAATACTTTGTTTCAGTATTCATCGGTGAAAGGGACCTTATCATTTATGAGGACAGCGCGAAACAGGCTGATATGCTTGAGCAGGTTGATGTTAGGAAGGAGGATATGCTAGAAATTTTGAAAAACATGAGGATAGATAAGTCCCCTGGGCCAGACGGGATATACGCAAGGTTTCTACAGGACGCGAGGGAAAAGATTGCTGCATCTTTGGTGATGATTTTTGTGCCCTCACTGTCCACTGGAATAGGACCAGATGATTGGAGAGTGGCAAATGTGATCCCCTTGTTCAAGAAAGGGAATAGGGATAACCCTGGTAATTACAGACCAATCAGTCTTACTTCAGTGGTGGGCAAATTATTGGAGAGGATTCTGACGGACAGTATGTATGATTGTTTGGAAAAGCAGAGTTTGAATAGAGACTGCCAGCATGGCTTTGTGAAGAGCAGGTCATGGCTCACAAGCCTTATTGAATTCTTTGTGGATGTGACAAAACACATTGATGAACGTAGAGCAGTGGATGCGGTGTACATGGATTTTAGCAAGGCATTTGATAAGGTTCCCCATGGTAGGCTCATTCAGAAAGTAAGGAGGCATGGGATTGAGGGAAATTTGGCTGTCTGGATGCCGAATTGGGTATCCAATAGAAGACAGGTGGTAGTAGATGGAATTTTTTCAGCCTGGAGCTCAGTGGCTGGTAGTGTTCCAGGACGTCTGGTCTTATGATCTTTGTAAATGACTTGAATGAGGAAGTGGAAGTGTAGGTTAGTACGTTTGCCGGTAACACAAAGGTGGAGTTGTGACTAGTGTGGAGGTCTGTTGTAGGATGCAACAGGGCATTGACAGGATGCAGAGCTGGGCAAAGAAGTGGCAGATGGAATTCAACCTGGGAATGTGTGGAGTGATTTATTTTGGAAGGTTAAATTTTAATGCAGAATACAGTTTGGTCAGGCTGAATTACCGATATCAGAGCAGAACCTGGTGATGACTTTAGACAGGATTTTGTAGTCTGCATTCAGCAATGATATTGGCTGCCAATTTTTAATTTCCTCCTTCTCCCCCTTCTGCTTGTGGATGAGGGTGATAATCTTTCTTTATGGATTCACTCGTGGTACCTTCCAGAAGCATAATGTAGTACATCTCCAACAGGTACTGGTCAATCAAGTCCCACAGAGCCAAATACAGTTCAGCCATTAAGGCGTCACTTACAGCAGTTTTATTTTCTAAGGACTCTAGGGCCTTGGTCAGATCATCCAGAGATAACAACCGGTCCAGCTTCTCCTGCGTGCTGTCGTCTGAGAACTCCGTGATAGGGAACAGGAATGACAGGGAGGCTATGTTGTCTTTATGTCACACAGTCACAAAGGATTTACTGATACTCAGGATGTCACTGAGATGACATTACTAAGCCATCATCTTCCTTCAGGCTACTGAGCATAGAGCTCTCCTTGCACACCTTCTGGAAGAAGAAACTTGAGCACATCTCATCCTACTCCACAGTACAGATCCTGGAGCGGAAGATTATCTTGGAGGACTAAGAGGCAAAGTGCAAGGCTTGCTGGCTCTTCACCTCCTGGAGATCCTCTGTGACATTGATTCCCATTGTCTGTAGCTGGAGTAGGTTCTGCATGGTTTCCTGGAGTTTGGTCAGTTTTCCCGACCTCTCTTGCATTCGGAAGACCTTTTTTAGAATAAAGAACCTCTTCATGTTCCCATTGACTGTTTCCCACTTGTCTGCTGGAGACTCTAAGATGGGCTTCAGTTCTCCAACCTGTGCATCCCATTTTTGAGCTTCTCAATGTTTTCCGCGTTGAACAATTCAACATTTGGCTTCCATGTTCCCTTGCCAGCCTGTTGGTCATCTTGACTGTGACAGTTGGCCAACAGGAGGCAGTGGTCAGTGAAGAACACTGGCTTGACATCAGTGGATCTGACCAACAGCGTGTGGGACACAAACAGGAAATCTATCCTTGAGCAGATAGATATGCCTGGCTGCAACCAAGTGCATCTGCGCTGCATTCCATCTGCAGAGGTTCTGAACAGGTCATGCGATTTTAACTGTTTACAACAGGAATCTGGATGTGGACTCCAGTTTACTGTTGGCCTCTCCGGATCGTCCATCTGCATCAATGATGTTGTTGAAGTCTCCAGCCAGAATGACCAGCCTGAACATTGCCAGTGGCAGTGGGAGCTGCTGCAGTACAGCTAGCTGCTCACTGTACAAGAAGAGTAATCAATTTTTATTTCAAAAATATACTTTGTTCATAGAAGCAAGTCTTTATGTACATATACAGTTCATGAAGACGTTCAGATCTATACTCTCTTTAGAAAGGAAAACAAGCAATGTGGCTGAGCTTTCTCTATATATACACAATTAAACCTTGGCATTTAACTGAGGCATCAGCGAGCATTCGGTTACTGGATGGACCTCTGCTGTGCTTTGGCAGAAGGACCTTACATGGTGGTCTTTCCCCACTGCACATTGGAGGCAGCTGCCCCAAGCTTCAGTGCGTCCCTCATCACACAGTCCAACTTTGCCTGGAATGTCTGAAATTCTCTACCCCAGACAACTGTGGAGGCTAGATCACTGATAGTATTTAAAAACAAGGTTGCTACTTTTTTTTGAAATATTGAGGACTTGAGGGCCAAGGGAACTGGCAGAAAAACCTGTGACATGGCAGTCTTGAACGGTGGGATAGTTTTGAGGAGCTAAGTGGCCTTCTCCTGTTCCTATTATGTTCTTTCCATAATTTTACATCCTTTTATTCACATCGCAGATACCCCACAAACAGCTCCAAACTGATCAGATGCATAAAGATGCAAAAATCTGCTCAAAAGCCTGTTAAGAACTGTTAAAATAATGAATGGCAAGTACCACTAAAGTGTTAGAAAATGTCATCAACAGTGCTGTCAAGCATTACCTGCTCAGCAATAACCTGCTGTGATGCCCAGTTTGGGTTTTGCCAGGGCCGTTCAGCTCCTGACCTCGTTACAGCCTTGATTCAAACATGGATAATAGAGCTGAATTCCAGAGATGAGTTAAGAGTGACAGCCCTTGATATCAAGGGTGCATTTGACCCTGTGTGACATTAAGGAGCTCCTGCAAAACTGGAATCAATGGTATCAGGGAAAATTGTCCACTGATTGGAATCATACCTGGCGTGTAGAAAGATGGTTATAGTTGTGGGAGGTCAGTCATCTCATCTCCAAGACATCTCTGCAGGAGTTCCTCTTGGGGGGGTGGCATGGTGGCTCAGTGGTTAGCACTGCTGTCTCAGTACCAGGGACCCAGGTTAAATTCCACCCTTGGGTGACTGTGTGGACTTTGCATATTCTCCCTGTGTCTGCGTGGCTTTCTTTCAGGTTCTCCAATTTCCTCCCACAGTCCAAAGATGTGCAGATTAGGTAGATTGACATGCTAAAGTGCCCCTTAGGGTCCAGGGATATGTGGGTTAGCCATATGAAATGCAAGTTTATGGGAATAGTGTAGGAGTTGGATTTGGGTGGGATGTTGTTTGGAGTGCCATTGTAGACTATAAAGGGCTAAATGGCCCGCTTCTACACTGTACAAAGTTTCTATGAAAGGGTTGTATTCTAGGCCCAACCATCTTCAGTCGCTTCATCAATGACCTTCCCTTCATCATAAGGTTAGAAGTGGGGATATTCACTCGATTGCACCATTTGCAACTCCTCACATACTGAAGCAGTCCATGTTAAAATGCAACAAGATCTGGAAAATGTTCAAACTTGTGCTTACAAGTGGTAAGTACCATTGCTGCCACACAAATGCCAGGCAATGACCATCTGTATTAAGTGTCAATCTAACTCTACCCCTTGAAATTCAATGTTATTATCATTTCTGAATTCCCCACTATCAACATTTTTGGGGTTTCCATTGATCAGAAACACAACTGGACTTGCCACAAACACAGTAGCTACAAGAGCAGGTTAGAGGCTAGGAATACATAGAGACATAGAAAATAGATGCTGGAGTAAGCCATTCAGCTCTGAGCCTGCACCACTATTCAATATGATTATGGCTGATCATGCCATTTTAGTATCCCATTCCCGCTTTGTCTCCATACCTCTTGATCCCTTAGCTGCAAGAGCCGCTCCTTCTTGAATATATCTAATGAACTGGCCCAACAATTACCTGTGGGAGAGAATTCCTCAAGTTCACAACTCTGAGGGAAGAAATTCTTTCTAATCTCATTCCTGAATGGTTTACCCCTTATTTGTAAACTGTGCCCCTACTTCTGGACATCCCCAATATTGGGATCATTCTTCCTGCATCTAGCCTGTTCCGTGTCATTATGATTTTGTATGTTTCTATGAGATTGCCCCTCATTCTTCTACATTCCAGCGAATACAAGCCTAATCTATCCAGTCTTTCCTCATATGTCGGTTCCCATCTGGGAATCAGTCTGGTGAACATTTGCTGGACTCCCTCAATAGCAAGGATCTTCCTTAGATGAGGAGACCAAAACTGCACACAATACTCAAGTGTGGCCTCACCAAGGCCCTGTAAAACTGCAATGAGACATCCTTACTCTAATATACAAATCCTCCCTCTATGAAGGCCAGCATGCCATTAGCATTCCTCGCCACCTTCTGTACCTGCATGCCAACCTTCAGCAGCTGTTCCACCATGACACCCAGATCATGTTGCACGTCACCTTTACCTAAACTGCCTCCTGTTTTTGCAACCAAAGTGGATAACCTAGTTTCTTCACATTATATTATATTTGCTAAGTATTTGCCTACTCAGTCTGTCTGTCCAATCATCCTGTAGCCTCTTAGTATCCCCCTCACAGCACACACTGCCATCCCACTTTGTATCATCTGCAAATTTGGGGAGATACTCATTCAATTCCTTTGTCCAAATTGTTAACGTCCATTGTGAATAGCTGGGGTTCCAGCACTGACCCCTGCGGCACCCCACTCACTGCCTGCTAATCTGAAAAGGACTGGTTTATTCC
>JAHRHZ010000010.1:0-28008 GCA_024137785.1 Ginglymostoma cirratum
GGAAAACTTGACGTTTCGGCCCGAAACGTCAAGTTTTCCTGCTCCTATGATGCTGCTTGACCTGCTGTGTTCATCCAGCCCCATGCTTGTTATGAGGTTTTACAGTCAGTTTAGGGAGCTAAGAAAGCAACTGGCAAGCAGAACCTCAAAAAGGTAGCTATCTCTGTATAATACACATTATCACATACTTATAAGCATAGAAATAGGAGAATCGAACAGATAGGTATGCAATCATTACATGTGAGGTTATGTAAAAGGCAGGAAAACAGCACTAAGTCAAAATGCTCATTTGAAGAGCTGGTGCAGACACAATGGGCCAAATAGCCTCTCTCCTGTGCCATAAGGTCAGCACGTTGGCTCAGTGGTTAGCACTGCTGCTTCGCAGCACCAGGAAGCCGGGTTTGATTCCAGCGTTGGGTGACTGTCTATGTGGAGTTTGCACAGTCTCCCTGCATCTGCATGGGTTTCTGCCGGGCGGTCTGGTTTCCTCCCACAGTCCAAAGATGTGCGGGTTAGGAGGATTGGCCATGCTAAATTGTCTGTGTGTGCAGGCTAGGTGGATTAGCCATGGTTAATGTGGGGTTATAGGAATAGGGTGGGATGCTTTTTGGAGGTTCAGTCCAGACTTGATGGGCTGAATGGCCTCTGTCTGTACTGTAGGGATTCTAATGATAACACTTCTGTAATTCTGTGACATGTATGACTGTGATTGTGAAGGGTTGTGAAATTAGCTTGGAACAGGAATTAGGAGTAGAAATCTCTATATCTCTTTCCTAAAAGGACAACCCTTAAGTTTAAGAACAGTGTCCCACACTTTTGGGCTAATCCACCAGAGCAAACAGCCTTACCATATCCAATCTGTCAAGATCATTCAGAATTTTATGAACTTGAATCAAATCACCCTTTGGTCTTCTGAACTCCAGTAAAAACAAGTCCACTTTGTCCAGTCTTTCTTCATAAGGCAACGTAGTTTTCCAGTATCAATCGAGTAAATGTCCGCTGAACTGCCTCCAAGACATATATATCCTTCCTTGACAAAAATGCATATAGTATACAAGAGGTGGTTTCACCAATGTCCTGTGTAACAAGCATAATATCCATACTTTGATGCTCATTAGCCTTCCAAATCACTTGCTGCACACCAACTTTGTGACTCACGCTCAGAACACCTAAATCCCTCTGCACCTTGGAATTTTCCAGTCATTCACTGTTTTAAGTAATATTCTGTTATTTCCTTCTTCCTGCCAAAGTGAACAACTTCATATTTTACCACATACTTCATCTTGGATTTTTATTCATTTAATTATTTATGTAGAACTTTATCACACTCCGAAAAATCGCAAACTTTTTCATGCATAATGAATTAATTTCAAATGCAGTGATTAGAGTTGTGTTGCCCATTTGTACATCAAAGATTCCACAAACAGGTCATAAATGAGTGCCCTCTAGTTCTCCAACACGTCTGTTGCCTTTGACATCAAGGCAACATTTGAGCAAGATGTAGGTAGCATGGATTTGCCATTGGCTTTACTTAATTTGATTAAGTTTTTGGTGAGGTGATGTGGTATGATTTGGTGAACATAATATGGTTGGTGTGGTGTGCATGTGCTTCCAAAAGGTATCAGATGAAGTGCTGTCAGATAGACTTGTCAGCACAGCCGAAGCCCCTAGAATTAAAGGAACAGTTGCAGTATGGACACAAAGTTGTTTGAATGACTGGAAACTGTGAGTAGTGTATGCACACAAATAAGGAGCACGTGTCGACCATTTTGCCCCTCTAGCCTGCTTTGCCATTTATTAAGATCATGGCTGATCTGATTGTAACCTTAAATTCACATACCTGGTGATTACCTTTCACCCCTTTGCTTAATGAGGATCTCCACCTCTGCATTAAAAATATTTAAGGACTCTGCACCACCTCTTTTCTAAAGACTCATGCCCCTCTGAAAAAAATAATTTACCTCATCCCTTTTTAAATGGGCAATCCCTGAGCTTTAAACAGTAAACTTTTTCTAGATTCTCCTACAATAGAAAACATTCTTTCCACATCTGCCTTGTCAAGAACCCTCAGGATCTTGCGTGTTTCAATCAAGTTTCTTTTAAACTCCAGTAGATACAAGCCTAGCTTGTCCAACAGTTTCCTGATGGGACATCATACCCATTCCAGATATTTGTCAAGTAAATCTTCCCTAAAATGTTTCTAAAGTATTTACATCCTTCCTTTAAATAAGAAGACTAATTCTGTACACAGTATTCCAGTTGTGATATCACCAGTGTCCTGTATAATTGAAGTATAATATCTCTACTTTTGTGTTCAATTCTCCTCCCTGTAAATTATAACATTCTATTAGCTTTCTTAATGGTGAACAGTTGTTTTTGCAGAGGTATCCCAAGAGGTCAGTGTTTGGTTGCATACTTTTCTTGATATATATTCATGACTTAACTTTGTTTTTGTATCCAAATCTGCTGGAAAAGCTCAGCAGGTCTGGCAGCATCTGTGAAGGAAGAAACAGAGTTAACGTTTCGGGTTCGGTGACCCTTCCTCAGAACACCTCAGATTTGGGTACACAGGGCACATTTCAAAATTTGTCGATTACAAAAGACTTCGACAAGTTTTGTGAACAGGGAAGTGGATAGTGGTGGATTTCAAGACATGGACAGCTTGGTGGAAAGAGCAAACGCATGGCAGCCAAGATTTAGTGCAGAGAAGCGTTAGCTAATTCATTTTGGTAGGAAGAATGAGGAATGGTAATACAAAATAACACATTCTGAAGAGTTTGAGGAGCAGAGGAACTTGATGGAACGTGTGCACAAATTGTTGGAGGTGGCAAAGTAAGTTGAGAGAGTTCTGAAGAAGGGTCACTGGACCTAAAACATTAACTCTGATTTCTCTCTACACGTGCTATCGGACCTGCTGAGATTTTCCAGAAATTTCTGTTTTTGTTTATGATTTGCAGTTCTTTTTGTATTTAGATTGAGAAAGTGATTAATAAGGCATACAATTTTATGAATATAGTACAAAGCAAGGAAGTTATGATGTACCGTAATAAAACACTGGATCAATTCTAGGCAGCACAGTTCAGGGAGGAAAGATTCATGGGAATGGTTCCAGTGATCAAGGATTGCAGTTTTGTGGATAGATTGGAGAATTCGAAGCTTTTCTTCTTGGAGCAGTATGATGAAGGTTTATAATATTATTATTTAGGAAATTAGTTCTAAAGTAAAGACAAATGGTCTTTTTTTTTACTTCTGTGAATGTGACCCTTTTTTAAAAAAAACGGAAACTAACTTATTTTGTGAGTGAGTCAAAATAACTTAATCTACTTGGTGAGATAATTGCTGAAATGTTTAATAAATTGAGTTGGGGTCGTAGAAATGCAATTGGTGACATGCTGGAACTCCCTTCTTGGCACCCTCACCTTCACAACACATCAAAAACCACTTCAATGGTTGCGCCAGCAGTCATCTTATTTCCTGCTCAGTGCTCTGCATCTATCTTGTAACATGCTTTGCAACGTTGCATTTGAAATAAATAAATGGAAACAGGGAGTTGTTTTCCACAGGAGTTTATATCTCTGGTCACGTAATCTTCTGAGACTATTAATACAAACTTCCTTGTGTAGTTGCAGGTCATATGACAATTAGTTGTTTGGACAGGGTTAAAATTTTCACCATAAGATGATAAAGACACAGGCTGATATGTTTCTTGACCCCATTTTCCTGCCTTCTCCCCGTAACCCTCAATCCCCTTACTGTTCAAGAGCCTATCGATCTCTGTGTCATTTGCATCAAATTGCATGGAGTCTATGGTGAGTTGTCAAGTTGGATATAAATTGGCTTGGACATAGAAGACAGAGGGTAGTTGTGGAGGGATATTTTCCTGACTTGAGGTCTGTGACCAGTGGTGTTCCACAAGGATTAGTGCTGGGACCTCCATTGTTTGGAATATATCTTAATGATTTTGATGAAAATGTCAGAGGTCTGATTAGCAAGTTTGCACAAGACAAAATTGATGGAGTTGTGGATAGTGAGGAAGGATATCAAAGGATGCAGCATGATATAGATCAGCTGGAAAGTTGGTTGGAGAAATGGCAGATGGAGGTTATTCTGGACAAGTATGAGGTGATGCATTTTGGGAGATCAAATGCAAGAGGAAAGTATACGGTAACCGGCAGGACACTTGAGGACATTGATATACAGAGGGATCTTGAGGTCCGGGTCCATAGCTCCCTGAAAGTGGCAGTACAAATGGATAAGGTGGTAAAGAAGGCATATGGTCTGCCTGTCCCCATTGGTTAGGTCATTGAGTATAAAAGTTGCCAAGTCAAGCTGCAACTGTATAAGACTTTGGTCAGGCCACGTTTGGAGTACTGTGCACAGTTCTGGTTGCCACACTATAAGAAGGATGTGGAGGCTTTGGAGAGGCTGTAGAAGAGTTTTACCAGGATGTTGCCTGGATTGGAGTGTATTAGCTATAAGGAGAGGTTTAATTAACTTTGATTGTTTTGGACAAACCTAGTTTGTTTTTTTGCTAGAGCGTCGAAGGCTGAGAGGTAACCAAATACAAGTATGTCAAGTTATGAGAGACATGAATAGGTTGGATAGTTGAAGTCTCTTTCCCTGGGTGGAAATGTCAAATACTAGGAGGCATAGGTTTAAGGTGAGAGGGGGAAAGTTTAAGGGAGATGTGCAAGGGAAGTTTATTTTACTCGGACATTAGTAGATGCCTGGAACGTGCTGCCAAGGGAGGTGATAGAAGCAGATATGATAGCAAAAGAGGCATTTAGGCCTGCACATGAACAGGCAGAAAATAGAGGGACACAGACCATATGCAAGCAGATGAGATTACTTTAGAACAGCATTGTAGTTGGCACAGACATGGTGCGCCCACTGACCTGTTCCTATGCTATACTTTATGTTCCATTTTCTATGTTAATTACACTCAATGACTTGGCCCCACTGTCTTCTGCAGCAATGAGTTCCACAGATTAACCAGTAATTCCTCCTTATCACAGTTCTAAAGGGTCATCCTTTCACTCTGAGGCTGTGCCCTCGGGTTGCAGTCTCTCCTGCGAGTGGAAGTGTTGGAAAGGATTATAAGAGGTAGGATTTATAATCATCTAGAAAGGAATAATTTGATTAGGGATAGTCAACACGGTTTTGTGAAGGGTTTGTTGTGCCTCACAAACCTTATTGAGTTCTTTGAGAAGGTGACCAAACTGGTGGATGAGGGTAGAGCGGTTGATGTGGTGTATGTGGATTTCAATAAAGCGTTTGATAAGGTTCCCCATGGTAGGCTATTGCAGAAAATACAGAGGCATGGGATTGAGGATGATTTAGCGGTTTGGATCAGAAATTGGCTAGCTGTAAGAAGACAGAGGGTGGTGGTTGATGGGAAATGTTCATCCTGGAGTTCAGTTACTAGTGGTGTACCACAAGGATCTGTTTTGGGACCACTGCTGTTTGTCATTTTTATAAATGACGTGGCTGAGGGCGTAGAAGGATGGGTTAGTAAATTTGCGGATGACACCTAAAGTCGGTGGAGTTGTGGATAGTGCGGAAGAATTTGCAGGTTACAGAGGGACATAGATAAGCTGCAGAGCTGGGCTGAGAGGTGGAAAATGGAGTTTAATGTGGAAACGTGTGAGGTGATTCACTTTGGAAGGAGTAACAGGAATACAGAGAACAGGGCTAATGGTAAGATTCTTGGTAGTGTGGACGAGCAGAGAGATCTTGGTGTCCATGTGCATAGATCCCTGAAAGTTGCCACCCAGGTTGATAGGGTTGTTAAGAAGGCGTACAGTGTGTTAGGTTTTAATGGTAGAGGGATTGAGTTTCGGAGCCATGAGGTCATGTTGCAGCTGTACAAAACTGTGGTGCGGCCGCACTTGGAGTATTGCATACAGTTCTGGTCACCGCATTATAAGAAGGATGTGGAAGCATTGGAAAGGGTGCAGAGGAGATTTACCAGGATGTTGCCTGGTATGGAGGGAAGGTCTTATGAGGAAAGGCTGAGGGACTTGAGGCTGTTTTTGTTAGAGAGAAGAAGGTTAAGAGGTGACTTAATAGAGACATACAAGATGATCAGAGGATTAGATAGGGTGGACTGTGAGAGCCTTTTTCCTCGGATGGTGATGGCTCGCGCGAGGGGACATAGCTTTAAATTGAGGGGTGATAGGACAGATGTCAGAGGTAGATTCTTTACTCAGAGAGTAGTCAGGGCATGGAAAGCCTTGCCTGCAGCAGTTGTAGACTCGCCAACTTTAAGGGCATTTAAATGGTCGTTGGATAAACATATGGATGATAATGGACTAGTGTAGGTTAGATGGGCTTCGGATTGGTTTCACAGGTCGGCGCAACATCGAGGGCCGAAGGGCCTGTACTGCGCTGTAATGTTCTATGTTCTATGTTTTATGTTCTATGTTCTATTCTGTCCAGGCCTCTCGGTATTCTGTAAGTTTCAATGAGATTCCCCTCTCATCAGGTACATGGATGGAATAAGTATGGAGGGACACGGACTAAACGCAGGTAAATGGGACTTGTTTAAATTGTGAAAACTGGGCAGCATGGGCAAGTTGGGCCGAAGGGCCTGTTTCCATGCTGTAGAACTTTATGATTCTATGACTCATTCTTCTAAATTCCATGGAGTACAGACCTGACAGGAAAACTGGATATTTTTGTAGAATATGCCTCTGTTGCAGAAGTATGCCAGTTAGTTAATGAAATGTGACCTATTTTTCCTCCGTCTAGGTATGTATAGTGGATACTGGTGTAAGAGGGACCATTGCAGTAGGATTAGTCCCTCAGTATTATAAGCTGGATCATCAACCAGGATGGCTTCCACATTCTATTGCCTACCATGCAGATGATGGCAAGTGAGTAGTACAGAAAATTTGAGATTGAAAATAATCTACCTGCAATGTCTTTGTTCTTGTTCCAGTGGAAGCTGTTAAAGCAATAATTATTTATGTAGAACTTTATCACACTCTGAAATATCTCAAACTGCTTCATGCATAGTGAATTAATTTCAAATGCAGTGATTAGAGTTGTGTTGCTCATTTGTACATCAAAGATTCCACAAACAGAGGTCATAACTGAGTGCCATCTAGTTTCTCCAACACGTCTATTGCCTTTGACATCAAGGCAACGTTTGAGCAAGATGTAGGTAGCATCAAGGAGCCTGAGCAAAGTTGGTTGGGAATCAGGGGAAAATTCTCCACTTTTTTGAGTCATTTTGAGCAGAAGGATGTTTGAGGTTGTTAGGAAACCAGTCCTGTCAGCCCAAGGACACCGCTATAGAAGTTCTCCGGAGTAGTATTCAAGATTCAACCAGATTCAGCTGCTTCATCAACAATGTTCTCTTCAACAAAATTTCATAAGTGAGGATGTTTGATAATTTCTGTGTTCTGTTCCATTCAAAACACATCATACCGATGTAATCCATGTTCGTATACAGCAAGACCTGGACAAATTTCAGGCTTGGGCTGATAAATGACAAATAACAACATTTGCATCACGTAAGTGCCAGACATTGACCATCTCCAACAGGAGAGAATTTAACCATTGCCCCTTAGCGTTCAATGACATCAACTCACTGAATCCCGTGCTATCGACATTTTTGGGGTGACCATTGACCAGAAACTGAACTGGACTAGCCATATAAATACAATGGCTACAAGAGCAGGTCAGAATCTAGGAATCCAGCAGTGAGTGACCCACCTCCTGACGCACAGAATCTGTACAGCATGGAAGCAGGCCATTTGGCCCATCCAGTCCAGACTGACCCTTCGAAGAGCAGCCCACCCAGACCCATCCTCCCACTACCTGATCCCTGTAACCCTGCATTTCCCATGGCCGATCCACATAGCCTGCACTCCCCTGGACACTATGGACAATTTACTGTGGTCAACCCACCTAACCTGCGCACCTTTGGACTGTGGGAGGAAACCGGAGCACCCAGAGGAAACCCATGCAGACGCTGGGAGAATGTACAGACTCCACAAAGTCAGTCACCTGAGGGCGGAATTGAACCCAGGTCCCTGGCGCCATGAAGCAGCAGTGCTAACCACTGAGCCACTGTGACTCCTCAAAGTCAAGTGGGGAGCCTTCCACCACACCCTTGATTTGGGGTGTGGTGGAAGGGTCCCCACATGACTGGTTGAGTGCAGCTCCAACAACACTTAAGAAGCTTGACACCATTCAGGACCACCCAAACCTCTTGTTTGGTACCACATCCACCGCTTTGAACATTCACTTCCTTAGCCACATATCCATACTAGCAGCAGCGTGTACCATCTACAAGATGCATTGCAACAACCCCCCAGCACACCTTCAGACACCTTCCAAACGAACTATTTCCTGGAAAGTCAAGAGCAGCACATGTGTGTGAATACCGTCAGCTGCAAATTCTCCTCACATTCCAACCTGATCGGGAGCTATATCACTGTTTCTTATTTGTTGCTGGGTCAGAATCCTAGAGCTTGCTCCTGACAACATAGTGTATGTTCCAGCACTACATGGACCTTAATAATTCAAGAAAGTGGCTCACCACCATTGGCCGATGTACCAAACTTCTTTTAAAAAAAAAAACCTCCTACAATTTCAAGAGTGTGCACTATTTCTTGCCCCGTTTTACTTAGGATTCTTGAATGTATCCCATCATTTGTTTTTGATGGGGTCATGTTCGAAGGGGCTTTAATCTACAGAGAATGCTCTGCTATAGCTGGCATGGGAGTATTTGCTGGGAACAGTGTGGAAAGAGCTTTACTTTCACGTTAAAAGAGTAGAGAGAGCTTTATTTTCTGTTTATTTTCAGTTTAAAAGAGTAGAGCAGAGGTTTACCTTCAGTTTAAAAGAGCAGAGGAAGCTTTACTCTGTATTTAACCCCTTGCTGTCCCTGTCTGGGGACTGTTTGCTGGGGATAGTGTAGCAGGAGCATTGCTCTGTATCTAACCTGTAACTTGTGGGGAAGTGATTGAGTGCTGGTTCTCAGTGCTGCACCAGCATGGTCAGTGCTGAAAGAGTCCCAATTAATTCAGTCATGGTCGTGGTTGCTATTTGTGTACAGAACAGGAACAGGCCCTTCAGCCTACTATGTTGCCATTCTAAACTAATGCCATCTGGCTGCACGTGATCTGTATCCCTCTATTCTCTGCCTGTTCATGTATCTGTCTAAATGCCTCCTAAACTTTGCTATTGTTTCTGCTTCTACCACCTCCCCGGTAGCGTGATCCAGGCACCTACCCCTCTGTGTTAAATATTTGATTCGCACACCTCCTTTAAACTTTTCCCTGCTCACTTTAAACCTATGCCCCCGATATTTGACATTTCCACCCTGAGAAAAGGACTATGAGTATATTCAAAAAGACTATAATCGGAAAGACTATCCATCTATCCGTAATTTTCCCTACTTCTGCCCGATCACTCCTCAGCTTCCGACAAAAACGGTCCAAGTTAATCCAGCCTCTCATTATCGCTAAAACACTCCAATCTTGGCAACATCCTAGTAAGCTCCTTTTGCACCCTCTCCAAAGCCTTCCTGTAATGTGGTAACCAGAACTGCACACAATACTCCAAATGTGGCCAAAACTAAAATTTTATACAGCTGCAAAATGACTTGCCAACATTTATTGTCAGTGCCCCGACCAATGAAGGCAAGCATGCTGTATGCCTTCTTTACCACCTTATCCACTTATGTTGCCACTTTCAAGGAGCCATGGACTTGGACCTCAAGATGCCTCTTGTATATCAATGCACATAAGAGTCCTGCTGTTTACCGAATACTTTGTACTTACATTTGATTCCCCAAATTTCATCCCCTTACTTGTCTCGATTAAACCCCATTTACCATTTCTCTGCCCAACTTTCCAACTGATAGATATCTTGCTGCAACCTTTGATAACCTTCCTCACTAGTGACAACTCTATCAGTTTTTGTGTTGCCTGCAAACTTACAAATCTAACCCCCTATATTTTCATCAAAATCACTTATATATTTCTATATTACAAACTGAGTTCCTAGCACTGATCCTTGTGGAATACCACTGGTCACAGACCTCCATTCAGCAAATCACACCTCCACAACTACCCTCTGTCTTCTATGACCAAGCCAATTTTGTACCTAACTTACCGACTCACTATGGATTAATCTTCAGGACCAATATACCTTGAGGCACCTAGTTAAATGCTTCAGTAGATAACATCAACTCCTCCTCCTACACAAAGCTATGCTGACTATCCCTAATAAGTCCATTATTTTACAAATGTGAGTAAATCCTGTCCCGAAGAATCTCCTCCAATTTTCCCTACCACTGATATAAGGCTTACTGGTCTATAGTTCCCTGAATTAACCCTGTTGCCCTTCTAAAACAAAGAAACAATATTGGCTATTCTGTAGCCTTCTGTGGCTAAAGATGAAACAAAAATCTCCTTTAAGACCCCAGCAATCTCCTCACTTGCCTCCCACAATATCCTGGGATCGATCCCATCAGCCCTAGGGACCTATCACCCTTAATGTTTTTCCAGACACCAAGCACCAACTCCTCCTTAATAGCAACATGCCCTCGAATAGCAACATAAACTATCATCCATGTCATTATCTTTGGTGAATAACTATGCAAAGTACTCATTAAGGACCTCAACTACTTCCTCTAGTTCCATGCATAAACTCTCCCCTTTGTCCTTGAGTATAGCTGACCTTTACCTACCCTCTTGCTCCTAGTATATGTATAAAATGCCTTGCGATTCCCCTTCATCCTACTGGCCAAGGACATTTCATGGCCCTTTTTACCCCTCCTAATTCTTTATTAAAGTTCTTTCCACTTCCTTTATATTCCTCAAGGCCCTTTTCTGATTTTGCTTTCCTAAACCTTACATATGCTTCCTTTTCCTTCTTGACTAAGCTTTCAATATCTCTTGTCATCCAGGTTTGCCGAACCATGCCATCCTTACCTTTCATCCTCACAGGAACATGTTGGTCCTAAACTCTGATCAGCTGGATTTAAAAGACAGATATGTCAGATGCGGATTTATCCCCAAACAGCTGCCTCTAACCTCATTTCTCCAATTCCTGCTTAATACTGTTATAATTAGCCTTGCCTCAATTTCACCTGAGGACCAGTGTTATCCTTATCCATAACTACCTTAAAGCTTTTGGAATTATGATTACTCTTCCCAAAATGCTCCCCCACTGAAACTTTGACCGCTTGGCCAGGCTGATTCTCCAATGTAAGGTCTAGTACAGCCCTTTCCCTAGTTGGACTATCTACATATTGTTTCAAGAAACCCTCCTGGATGCACCTAACAACAAATTCTGCCCCATCTAAGGCCCTGGCATGAAGGAAGCCCTGTTAATACTAGGGAAATTTTTAAAAAAAAATCACCCACTGCAACAACCCTGTTACTTTTATACCTTTCCAAGATCTGCCTACATATCTGTTCCTTTAAATCCCGCTGGCTATTGCGAGGCTTGTAGTATTACCCCATCATAGTGATTGTACCTTTCTTATTCCTGAGTTCTACCCTATAGCCTTGCTGGATGAGCCCTCCAAGATGTCCTGTCTTAGTGCAGCTGTGACATTCTCCTTAAACAGTAATGCAACTCCCCGACCCCTTTACAACCCTCTCTCTCTCTCACACTTGAAATTGCTAAACCCTGGAACATTGAGCTGCCAGTCCAGCCCTTCTCCCAAACTAGTTTATGTAATGGCTTCAACATCATACTTCCATGTACAAACCCAAAATCTAAAGCTCATCTACCCTACCTGTTATACACCTTGCATTAAAATAAATACACTTCAGATCGCCAGGCCTGCTGTGTTCATTAACCTGGCCCTGCCTGTTCTTCTTTTCTTCTTTTCATAGAATCATAGAATTTTACAGTACAGCATTTGACCTATTGTGTCTGTACTGGTTCCCGAAAGAGCTACCCAGCTGGTCGCATTCTCCAGCCTTATCTCTGTAGCCCTCTAAATACGTCACTTTAAAATATATAGCCAGCTCTCTCCTGAAACTTTGTATGGAATCTGCCTCTACCATTCTCCCAGGCAACGCATTCCAAATCATAATGACTGTGAGAGTAAAGAAGTTTCTTCTCACCTCACTCCTAGCTCTTTCTTGCTGACAGCCTTGAAATTGTGACCCCGAGTACTGAAGTACCAACTAGTGGAAACAGAATATCCTCTTTACCCTGCCAAAATTGTTCATAATTTTGAACAACTTCAAAAAGGTCACCTGTTAATCTTCTCTGCTCAAAGGACAATAAGCCCAATTTCCCTAATGGTTCCTTGTGTCTAAAATCATTCCTGTCATCATTCCAATAAATTTCCTTTACACTCTCTCTAGGGCTTTAATATCCTTCCTTAAATAAGGTGCCTAGAACTGAACACAATGATCCAAATGTGGGCTGACCAATGATTTGTAGAGGTGTAGTATCACTTACTTGCTTTTATACTCTATACCTCTATTTATAAACCCAAGGAGCCTTCTTAACAACGGTTTCAACTTGCCTAACCGCCTTCAGAGAAATATGCACTTGAAACCCGAGGGGCCTCTCCTCCTGTACTTACTTCGAAGTTTTACCATTGAGCCTGTATTGTCTCTCCCTGTTTCTCCAACCAAAATGCATTACCTTACATTTTTCTGCCTTGAAATTCACCTGCCAGGTACCTCCCCTTCTCAGTTTTGGTGAGCAAGCTGACCTCTCCCGGAATCCTCCTCAGTCACTTCTCACTACCGCCCTAATTTTCTTGCGTTGAGTGGCTTGCTTGGCCATTTCAAAAGGCACTTAAGAGTCAGGCATGTAGACCAGACTTGGTAAGCAAGGCAAATTTTCTTTCCGGAAGGATTTTCATGAGCCAGATGGGTACTTAAAACAATCAATGGTTGCCGTTAGGCTAAGTTTTAGTTTCTGATTTTATTGAATTGAAATGTTACAAACTGCCCCAGAACATTAGCCTGGCATTCTGGATTATTCATCCATGGACATTACCATGAATAACAGCCTCATCGTTTCCATGTCATCTGTCAAATTGTACAATGCAGATGGATTGATCTGAGTAGCATGGACAAACGGTCTAAGGTGCTGACTTAAGGCTCTGGTTTCTTTGGGATGGCATGGTGGCTCAGTGGTTGGCACTGCTGCCTCATAGAGCCAGGGAGCCAGGTTCAATTCCAACCTTGGGTGACTGTAAAAACTCCACACACCCATTCTCCATGTCTGCATGGGTTTCCTCCCACAGTTCAAAGATGTGCAGGTTAGGGTGGATTGGCCATACTAAAATTACCTGTAGTGTGTAGGTTAGGTGGATTAGCCATGGGAAATGCAGGGTTGCAGGGATGCGGTGAGGGGATGGATCTGGGTGGGGTGCTCTTCGGAGAGTTGGTGTGGACTTGTTGGGCCGGGTAGCCTGTTTCCACACTGTAGTAATTCTATCATTCTATGAAACGAGGAGAAATAATCGAAGAAAAAGATGGACGAAGAGCTTAACCCTGTATTTTTCTTGGACGGTATTTCTGTACTTACGTGAATTTTGTTTTCTTCCACTCATTTTAAAAAAAGAATAAAAGAATGGTCTTTTATTCATTCTTAAATCTTGGTTCTTTGAGAGCCGTGAACTTGTATGATTTGAAGCCTGGCCTCTAATGAGGCCTGTTGTGTGGCAATATTAATTTCATGTTGAAAATGTGGACTTGTATTTTCTGATTATAAAGAATCTGAGCTCAGTTTTTAATGAACTGATTATTTTTGATTCTGTAGGTTGTTTAATGGAAATGAGGTGGGCCAGCAGTTTGGACCTAAGTGTTTTACGGGTGATCGAATTGGTTGTGGAGTCCACCCAGAATCCTTTGATAGAGGAATGGCAACTGTATTTTTCACAAGAAATGGCAAAGAGGTGGGAAAAATACACTTCATCGAAGTTGAAGCATTTATTCAATCCAGACGTATCAGGATATTGTTCCTCTGTCCTCTGTTACAATCAGTCCCTGGGCGAGAGTCCACGACTTATGATTGCAGATGGGACACCATCTAAATGGTTATGCTCTTGGCTCCCCTTTCCTCACTTGACACGTCCCTCTGTTGGTCGCAACAAGATTAATGTAGAAAGGACCCTTTCTTATGCGTACCTTTTCCCAGCCCAGATATTTGTAAATAAACAAATGTTTTAAAAGGACTCCATTTAATCAGGCTTTCTTGAATCCAGAAAGGATTGAGTTTCTTCACAATAAAATATAAGAGAGAATAAAACATGACACATACTCATGTATGAGTAATGAGAGGTGAGTCCAAAAGGTTTTAAAAAAAGAGTCAGTATTTGGCTTGTCTGTGATAACTAGATTGTGAAATGTTAAGATGGGTCATTTTGGTATCACTGACTTTGGTAATTGAGTGTTTGTTTTGCAATCGCCCGGATTTCTCTAAGTGTAGCCTCTGGATCACAGAGTCCCCATTTAAGCATCCATATTGGGCAGGTGTACAGTATGAAGAGTGAAGTCTTCATTGTTTTACACCAAATTTTGTCAATTATGGTTTGTTAACAGCCACCTTAAATAAAAGTAAAATAATGTGAATGCTGGAAATCCAAAATTTAAAACCAAATACACTGGAAAAACTCAGCAGGACTGAAAAAGAGTCATAAGGGTGTACTCGTCCTGTTTCTCTCTCCACAGGTGCTGTCAACCTCTCAAACCTTTTTAGTATATTGTGTTTTAATTTACTTATCTTTAAACATTACAGTTAAACTTAAATAAATTAGCATTTTTGGAGGGCAATGGATTTTTTTTTGCATGCTCAAGATGGAGGGCCGGAAAAAATTGTGGCTATAAGAGCTGCTCCTTTTTTTTGAGGTATTTTCAGTGTTGGAGCTGATTTCCTCGCATTCTAGGAGCAGTAATTACTGTTTTATAAGCTGTTGCATTGTTTTGGGACTTTGGGGAAAAAGAAGAGATCATAACAATGGCACTTGAAAAAGGAGGAAGAGAGACAAAGGCAAGAACCACATAGGCAGTATATCAAAGGGAGAAATAAACCTGCGCTGCTGACTGACTTAGCACTGAATCTGCACAGCTGACTGTTCTGCTGCTTGATTTCAAGTATCCCTGGACATTGGAGTTTGTCTAAGAAAATATTAACAAACAGCGAAATTCACAGCTAACCTTCGAGAAACCTGTGTGAGAGAGCTCACAGCAGGGGAGCAGCTAAGTGGCTTTTTAATGTGTAAACATAGAACATAGAACATAGAACAGTACAGCACAGTACAGGCCCTTCGGCCCATGATGTTGTGCCGAATGTTTACCCTAATCCTAAGGTCTGTCTAAACTCCACCCCTACCTTATTCTATCATCCATATGCCTATCTAATAGCCACTTAAATGCCCCTAATGAGGCCAACTCCACTACCCTCTCCAGCAATGCATTCCACGCCCCTATCACTCTCTGAATAAGGAACCTACCTCTGACGTCTCCCCTATATCTGCCTCCACTCACTTTAAAACTATGCCCCTTGTAATAGCTACCTCCACCCTAGGAAAAAGTCTCTGGCTGTCTACTCTATCTGTGCCTCTGATCATTTGTACACCTCTGTCAAGTCACCTCTCATCCTTCGTCGTTCTAAAGAGAAAAGCCCTAGCTCCCTCAACCTTTCCTCATAAGACTTTCCCTCCATTCCAGGCAACATCCTGGTAAATCTCCTCTGCACCTTTTCCAACGCTTCCACATCTTTCCTGTAATGAGGTGACCAGAACTGGACACAATACTCCAGATGTGGCCGAACCAGTGTAACCCTACTTTTTTTTTTTGCAAATATACAGTAGGTTGTTTTTTGATTTATATGTTTTATTGAGATCTGTCTCTTGATTAAACTTCAAAAATATGAAACATAGGTATTAAGTTAGCCAGGAGCAGTGTTTTTTTAGAGCAGAAAGACTGCTATTTTTTGGATCTGTAGATTGTTAAGATTCAAAGATGGCCTTTAGTAGAGTGATTTGCTCTTCCTGTTGGATGTAGGAGATTAGGGAGAGTTTCCATGTTACTGATGCTTGTGCCTGCAAGAAGTGTGTTAAATTGCGAATCCTATTGGATCGCATGGATCGGTTGGAGTGGCAGTTCGAGGCAATGAGGAATTTACAGGAACTAGGTGGTGTGTTGGGTGGCAGTTGCAGGAAGGGAGATAAATCAAAGATACAGTCAGGTCGATAGGTTATCTCCAGGAAAGGTAGCAGAGGGAGGCAGGTCTTGCAGGAGTCTTTTGTGGTATCCCTATCTCAAACAAGTATGCTGTTTTAGAAAATGTAGGGGGTGATGGACTCTCAGGAGAATGTAGCACTGACCGCCAGATTTCTGGTACTGAGACTGGCTCTAATGTAACGAGAGGTACGTCACGTTCCAAGAAATCGATTATGATAGGGGACTCTATAGTCAGGGGCATAATCAGACGTTTCTGCAGCCGACAGCGAGACATCAGAATGGTGCGTTGCCTCCCTGGTGCAAGGATATCTCAGAGAGGGTGCAGAACATTCTCAGAGGGGAGAGAGACCAGCAAGAGGTCATTGTATATATTGGAACTAATGACAGAAAGAGAAAAAGATGAGATTCTAAGGAGAGAATATAGGAATTTCGGCAGGAATTTTAAAAGGAGGCCCTCAAAGATGGTAACATGTGGATTACTCCTGGTGCTACAAGCTAGTGCGTTAGGAATAGGAGGATAGAGCAGATGAATGCATGGCTAAGGAGCTCGTGCAGGGGAGAAGGATTCACGTTTTTGAATCATTGGAATCACTTCTGGGATAGAAGTGGCACGGTGGCTTGGTGGCTTGGTGGTTAGCACTGCTGCCTCACGCAGCCAGGAACTGAGTTCAATTCCAACCTCAGGTGACTGTCTGTGTGGAGTTTACACATTCTCTCTGTGTCTGCATGGGTTTCTGCCAGGTGCTCCTGTTTCCTCCCACAGTCCAAAGATGTGCAAGTTAGGTGGACCGGCCATGCTAAATTGCTCATTGTGTTCAGTGATGTGTAGATTAGGTGCATTAGCCACGGAAAATGCAGAGTCACAGGGATAGGTTAGGATGCTGTTCAGAGGGTCAAATGGCCTGTTTCCACATGGTGAGGATTCTATGACCTGTATAAGAAGGACAGATTGCACCTGAATTGGAAAGGGACTAATATACGGCAAGGAGATTTGTTCAAGTTGCTGGGGAGGATTTAAACTAGTAAAGGGGTTGGGACCCAGGGAGATAGTGAGGAAAGTGATTAGTGTGAGACTGGCACAGTTGGGAAAAGGAACAAGGCAAATAGCCAGGACAGGCAGTAACAAAGCAGAGAAAGAGGTAGGACTGATTAGTTAAATTGCATTTATTTCAATGCAAGAGGCATAACAGGTAAGGCAGATGAACACAGGGCATGGTTGGGAACATGGGACTGGGATATCATAGCAATTACAGAGACGTGGCTCAGGGATGGACAGGACTGGAAGCTTAATGTTGCAGGGTATAGATACGATAGGAAGGACAGGCGGGCGGTGGGGGGCTGCAAGAGGGGAGGGGGAGTGGCATTTTTGATTATGAATAACATTTTGGCTATACTTAGGGAGGATATTCCTGGGAATACATCCAGGGAAATTATTTGGATGGAACTGAGAAATAACAAAGGTTGATCACCACCTTATTGGGATTGTACTATAGAATTTCCTGCCCAGTAATCAGTAGGAAATTGAGAAACAAATTTGTAAGAGGTCTCAGTTATCTGTAAGAATAATAGGCTGGTTAAGGTAGGGAATTTTAATTTTTCAAACATAAACTAGGAATGCCATAGTGTTAAGGGCTTGGATGGAGAGGAATTTGTTAAGCGTGTACAAAAAAATTTTCTAATTCAGTATGTGGATGTACCTACTGGAGAAGGTACAAAACTTGACCCACTCTTGGGAAATAAGGCAGGGCAGGAGACTGAGGTGTCAGTCGGGGAGCACTTTGGGGTCAGTGCCCATAATTCTATTTGTTTTAAAATAGCGATGAAAAAGGATAGACCAGATCTAAATGTTAAAGTTCTAAATTAGAGGAAGGCCAATTTTGATGGTATTAGGCAAGAACTTTCAAAAGTTGTTTGGGGGCAGATGTTCACAGGTAAAGGGATGGCTGGAAAATGGAAAGCTTTCAAAAATGAGATAACGAGAGTGCAGAGACAGTATGTTCCTGTTAGGGTGAAGGGCAAGGCTGGTAGGTGTAGGGAATGCTGAATAACTAGAGAAATTGAGGTTTTGGTCAAGAAAAAGAAGGAAGCATATGTTAGGTATAGACAACAGAGATCGAGTGAATCCCTAACGGCAGTAGGAGTATGCTTAAGAGGGAGATCAGGAGAGCAAAAAGGGTATATGAAATAGCTTTGGAAAATAGGGTTAAGGAGAATCCGAAGAGATTTTACAAATACATTAAGGACAAAAGCTTAACTAGGAAGAGAATAGGGCCCCTTAAAAATCAGCAAGGATGCTTATGTGATGGAGATGGGGGGAGATACTAAACGAGTATTTTGCATCAGTGTTTTATGTGGAGAAGGATGTGGAAGATGTAGAATGTGGGGAAATAAATAGCAACATCTTGAAAAATGACCATATTACAGAGGAGGAGGTGTAGCAAGCAACAATTTGATTGGAGATAGTCAACATGGATTCGTCAAGGGCAGGTCGTGTCTCACAAACCTCATTGAGTTTTTTGAGAAGGTGACCAAGCATGTGGATGAGGGTGGGGCAGTTGACGTGGTGTACATGGACTTCAGTAAAGCCTTTGATAAGGTTCCACATGGTAGGCTATTGGAGAAAATGCGGAGGCGTGGGATTGAAGGAGATTTAGCAGTTTGGATTAGAAATTGGCTTTCTGAAAGAAGGCAAAGTGTGGTGGTTGATGTAAAATATTCAGCCTGGAGTCCGGTTACTAGTGGTGTGCCACAAGGATGTGTTTTGGGACCACTGCTGTTTGTCATTTTTATAAATGACTTGGACGCAGACATAGGTGGATGGGTTAGTAAGTTTGCAGATGACACTAAAGTCGGTGGAGTGGTGGACAGTGTGGAAGAATGTTGCAGGTTGCAGGGAGACTTGGATAAACTGCAGAATTGGGCTGAAAGGTGGCAAATGGAGTTCAATGCAGATAAATGTGAGGTGTTGCACTTTGGGAAGAATAATAGGAAGGCAGAATACTGGGTGAATGGAAAGATTCTTGGTAGTGTGGATGTGCAGAGGGATCTTGGTGTCCAGGTACATGGATCCCTGAAAGTTGCCACCCAGGTTGGTAGTGCTGTTAAGAAGGCATACGGTGTGTTAGGTTTCATTGGTCGAGGGATTGAGTTCCGGAGCCGTGATGTCATGCTGCAACTGTACAAAATGCTAGTGCGGCCTCACTTGGGATATTGTGTACAGTTCTGGTCGCCCCATTACAGGAAGGATGTGGAAGCATTGGAAAAGGTGCAGAGGAGATTTACCAGGATATTGCCTGGTCTGGAGCGAAGGCCTTATGAGGAAAGGCTGAGGGACTTGGGTCTGTTCTCATTGGAGAGAAGGCGGCTAAGAGGGGATTTAATAGAGACCTACAAAATGATCAGAGGATTAGATAGGGTGGACAGTGAGAGTCTTTTTCCTAGGATGATGATGTCAGCTAGTACGAGGGGGCATAGCTGCAAATTGAGGGGTGATAGATTTAAGACAGATGTCAGAGGCAGGTTCTTTACTCAGAGAGTGGTCAGGGCGTGGAATGCCCTGCCTGCCAATATAGTTCACTCAGCCACATTAGGGGCATTTAAACAGTCCTTGGATAAGCATATGGATGATGATGGGATAGTATAGAGGGATGGGCTTAGATGAGTTCACAGGTCTGTGCAACATCGAGGGCCGAAGGGCCTGTTCTGCGCTGTATTGTTCTATGTTCTATGAACAGCTTAAAATGCATAAAGGTGGATAAATCCCTGGGACCTGATCAGGTGTACCCTACAACTCTGGGAAGCTAGGGAATTGATTGCTGGACCTCTTGCTGAGATATTTGAATCATTGATAGCCACAGGTGAGGTGCCAGAAGACTGAAGGTTCCTTTATTCATTCACAGGATGAGGCCTACAACTGGCTAGGCAGCATTTATTGCCCATTCCTAATTGCCCAGAAGGCAGTTAAGAGTCAACCATTTTGCTGTTGGTGTAGAGTCATATGTAGGCCAGACCAGGTAAGGATGGCAATTTCCTTCCCTAAAGAACGTTAGTGAACCAGATGGGTTTTTCCAATAATCGGCAACAGATTCATGGTCATCATTAGGCTTTTAATTGCAGATATTTATTGGATTCAAATTCCACCATCTGCTGTAGTGGGTTTTGAACCCAGGTTTGCGAGACATTATCTGGGTTAGCAGTCCAGCATTAATACCACTCGGCCATTGCCTCCACTTTGAAGTTGGATAATATGGTCCCACTCTTAAATAAAAGTGGTAAGGAAAAGCCAGGGAACTGTAGACTGGTGAGCCTGACGTTGGTGGGCCAGTTGTTGGAGGGAATCCTGAGGGACAGGATTTACATGTATTTGGAAAGGCAAGAACTGATTAGGGATAGTCAACATGGCTTTGTGCACGGGAAATGATGTCTCACTAACTTAACTGAGTTATTTGAAGAAGTAATGAAAGAGGATTGATGAGTGCAAAGTGGTGGATGTGATCTATATGGACTTCAGTAAGGCACTCGACAAGGTTCCTCGTGGTAGACTGGTTAGCAAGATTAGATCACATGGAATACAGGGAGAACTAGCCATTCGGATACAGAACTGACCCAAACGTAGAAGACAGAGGGTGGTGATGGAGGGTTGCTTTTCAGACTGGAGGCCTGTGACCAGTGGTGTGCCACAAGGATCAGTGCTGGGTCCACTGTTTTTTGTCATTTATATTTATATAAATCATCTGGATGTGAACATAGGAGGTATGGCTAATAAGTTTGCAGATGACACCAAAATTGGAGGTGTAGTGGACAGCGAAGAAGGTTACCTCAGAGTACAACAGGATCTTGATCAGATGGGCAACTGGTCCGAGGAGTGGCAGATGGAGTTTAATTTAGATAAATGTGAGGTGCTGTAGTTTGGAAAGGCAAATCAGGGCAGGACTCATACACTTAATAGTAAGGTCCTGGGGAGTGTTGCTGAACAAAGAGACCTTGGAAGGCAGGTTCATAGTGCATTGAAAATTGAATCGCAGGTAGATAGGATAGTGAAGAAGGCATTTTGTATGCTTGTTATTATTGGTCAGTCGGGAGGTCATGTTGTGACTGTACAGGACGCTGGTTAGGCCACTTTTGGAATGCTGCATGCAATCCTGGTCTCCCTGCTATAGGAAGGATGTTGTGAAACATGAAAGGGTTCAGAAAAGATTTACAAGGATGTTGCCAGTGTTGGAGAATTTGAGCTACAGGGAGAGGCTGAATAGACTGGGGCTATTTTCCCTGGGGCATCAGAGACTGAGGGGTGACCTTATAGATGTTAATAAAATCATGAGGGTCATGGTTAGGATAACTAGACAAGGTTTTTTCCCTGGGTTGGGGGTGTCCAAAACTAGAGGACATAGGTTTAAGGTGAGAAGGGAAAGATTTAAAAGGGACCTAAGAGTGGACTTTTTCACGCAGAGGCTGGTGCATGTAAGGGATGAGCTGCCAGAGGAAATGGTGGAGGTTGGTAGAATGACAATATTTAAAAGGCATCAGGATGGGTATATAAATAGGAAGAGTTTAGAGGGATATGGGCCAAATGCCGGCAAATGGGACTAGATTAATTTAGCATATCTGGTCAGCATGAACAAGTCGGATCAAAGGGTCTGTTTTTGTGCTGTACATCTGTATGACTATGACTCTTAGTCAATGCGGGATAAGGGAGTAGTGCTAAAAGGTGAAATTATGGTGGGAAAATATCCATCATTTTATTAAATGATGGAGCAAGTTCATGGGCTGATTGGCCTACTCTTGCTCCTATTTCTTCTGTTGTTACCCATGACTCCTTATACTGAAGCAGTCCATGTCTGAATGCAACAAGAACGGGACAATATCCAGGCTTGTGTTGACAATGGCAAGTAACATTCGCACCATATGAGTGCCAGTCAATGATCATCTCCAATGAGAGAGAATCTAACATTGCCCTTTGAGATTCATTGGCATTACCATTGCTGAATTGTCTGTAACCTGGGGGTTATCAATGACGTGAAACTGAGCTGAAAGCTAAATAAATAGTAGTTACAAGAACAGGTCAGAAGCCAGGAATCCTGCAGCAGGTAACTGCCCTCCTCTCTCCCACTTTCTTTTCACCGTATACACTGCACAAATCTGGAGTGTGATGGAATACTTTCCATTTACCTGGACGAGCGCAGCTTAAACAAAACTCGAGGAGCTTGACATCGCCCAGGACAAAGTAGCCCATTTCATTGACACCCCATCTACCACCTTCGGCATTCACCTGTTTCAAGATCAGTGGCAACAGCATGTAATGCCTGTAGGTTGCACTGCAGTATTGCACCAAACCTCCTCAGACAGCATTTCTAAGACCATGATGTCTACCAACTAGAAGGATCAGGGCAACAGATACATGGGAACACCACCAGCAAGATCGCTTCCAAGCCACACGACATCCTGACTTGGAAGTACATCACTGTTCCTTCACTGCCACTGGGTCAAAATCCTGGGGCTTCCTTCCTTACAGCGCTGTGTGTATACCCACACCCTAAGGACCGCAACAGTTTAAGAAGACAGCTCACCACCACCACCTCAAGGAGCAGGTTAGGATGGGAATAATGCTGGCCTAGCCAGTGACACCCACTTCCCATGAGCAAACTTAAAACTAAAAGTTTTGTCAGGCCGCAACTAAAGTATTGCATCCAATTCTGCTTGTCACACTTCAGGAATGTCATGAGGGCCCATGAAAGGGTGCAGAAGAAATTTACCAGGATGATTCCAAGGATGAGGAATTTTAGCTCCAATGTTAACATTTTCAGATTCTCCAACCCTGAATCAAAGAAGAGTGAGGGGATGTTAGAGATGTATAAATTGATGACAGGCTTAGATAGGGTCGTCAAAGAAGATCTGTTCCCATTAGCTGATGGCACAAGGACTAGGGGACATTGATTTAAGTGTTTAGACAAGAAGTGCAGATATGTCAAGATAAACTCCTTTATGCAGAGAGTGGTAATGCTTACAAAATGTGCTGGGCTATGGGACTAGCACAGAGATATGGCATTGATTAGATTGTTCTACGAAGAGCTGGCATGGCTTGGTCCGAATGTCATTGTCCTGTGCTGTTGTTGACTCTATAAATTCAATAGCAGGTTCAGGAGAAAAGACTTTACCCAGAGAGTGGTGAGAATCTGGAACTTCCAACTGCAGGAAATGGTTCAGGAGAACAGCGTAGATGCATTTGAGGTGTAGCTGGTTAGGACCTTGAAGGAGATAAAAATGGGTAGAGTTAAATGGAAAGTGGTAGAAGGAAGCTGATATGAAGCATGAACTTTGCTATGGACCTGTTAAACTGTTTCTGTGCCATGCATTCTGTGAAATATGTGCAAGGAGCACATTGTGGTCGGTTGGAGGTTGTTTGTATGATTCTTGTTTCAGCTTTTCAGATTTATATATAGGAACTTCAACCCCTTGGGCCTGGATATCCATTCACTAAGATCATGTTTTCAAGCTCCATACCAATTGATACTCTTGGCAAGTAAAAATCTGTAGATCTTTGATTTAAAATTATCAGTTGGCCAGCCCAGTCCAAATGTATGCCATGTGGAATAAAACTTGCCTGTAACGAGTATCATTTTGTACCCATGATTGATACAACTCTTCCTTGTTACCAAATACTTTAGTTATAGGAACACAGTATTGCAGGTGCAGTGCTTGTTTTGTCTTGCACACAGTCCTAAAGTGTATGAACAATTTTAACTCAACTTTTTTGAAACAGATAGTTTTCAGGCACTTTGCTCTGTGTTTTTCTCATGGTGGAATAGGTTTGATTGCTCCCTGATTGCCTTATCTTGTCAAAGTTAGAATGCAATGAAGAGAGACAAAACCTGGGCAGTTAAAATTAATGCCATCCAAAGTACTGGGTGAAATAGCAGCCAAGGTAGTCTGATTTGGATATTCTGCAAGCATAGCCTGTTGTGCCTGCAGCAGAAGACACTGTGCTGACTTCTCCCTTGAGTGGGTAAAGATACAGACAGGCCCACTTGTTAATTGGAGTTAAATCTCTGCCAAGTACACCTCATCAGAGAGGCATTCCCAAAACTCCTGTCTTCTGTAGGTAAATCTTGTCTTTGCCTGAGATTTCTTTACCGTGGTGGTCGGAATTGTGACCGTCTTGAACTTTGATGCCTCTTGGTTCTTTCCACCTTCTCTGGATGGACCGGTCAATGGAATCCGTTTGCATTGGACCATTACATAAATCAGATCACCACTTCTTTGTTAAGGTGAAGGTCTTTGATCATATTTTCAAAAGAAAGCAAATGACAGCAGGAGGGAAGGCTATATCAAAATTGCTGCATTTATACGAGTGCGGATACTCAATGGTGAAAAATGTGTGATCATATGATCTTGTCCATCCTCCCTGATTCGTTGGTGAGCCTGGCTGGTGACTGACCAAAACAGAGAAGGTTCACTTAGGAAGGCACTGAAATTTTTGAAATACTTCATCAGAAAATTGCAGAGGCTAGTTAAAGGAATTTTAGAAGGCATGCACAAACCACCAAACAGTCCATCTGTCTGCCCCTTCATATATCACCTGTCCCATATGTGGCAGATTCTGCAGATCCCACACTGGGCATTTCATCTATCTTCACACCCATCAACTCAGAGTAGAGGCAAGTCACCCTCAATCCCAAGGTGCTGCCTAAGAAGAGATGATTACGAGAAGGAGCAGAGACAGCATTTTTGTTCATCCCCAATTGTCCTTGAGCTGTCCCCTTTAACCGGCTGCTGTCCATCTGGTATAAGGTTATCCACAACATTGTTAGGAAAGGAGTTACAGGATTTTGACCCAGCAATGGTGAAGGAACAGTATTGTTCCAAGTTGGGATGGTGGGATCCTGCAGGTGGTGGTGTGCCCATGCATCTGCTGTAGGAGTCGTGGGTTTGGAAGGTTTTGTTAATGGAGGTTTGGTGAGTTACTGCAGATCATCTTAGACATTACACATTACTGCCACTGTGTACTGGTGATGAATGGGATTCCAATCAAATGGGCTGCTTTGTCCTTGTTGCTGTTGAATTTCTTGTGTTATTAAAGTTGCATTGATCCAGGCAAATCAAGAGAATACCATTCCTATGTACAGTTACATTATTAATTCAGGTCGGTTCCATCTCTAGTGAATGGATCCCAGGTGTAAAGAAATATTCCTTGACCTGTGGCTGACAATGCTGGTGTGGAAATCGAAGAACTGTGCCAGATCAATGGAGTGTATGTTTCTACGGGAGTATAATATGAGCATAAATAAAACTATTGAGAGAGATTCTGCTGTGTGTATGGATCTGGGTAAATTCTGCTGTTTCGTGTTGAAAATGTCCCCAGAGTGATTGTGTGATAGAGAAACCACAGTACATAAGTATATCTGTCTTATGGGGTTAAAATTGTTTCAGAGATAAAAGGTACTGCAGATGCTGGAGAATCTGAGATAACAAGGTGTAGAGCTGGATGAACACAGCAGGCCAAGCAGCATCAGAGGAGCCTGATGTTTCACGCCTAGACCCTTCTTCAGAAAAAAAAAGTTTTTTTCCTGAAGAAGGGTCTAGGCCTGAAATGTCAGCCTTCCTGCTCCTCTGAATCTGCTTGGCCTGCTATGTTCATCCAGCCCCATGCTTGTTATCTCGGATTCTCCAGCATCTGCAGTACCTTTTATCTCTAAAATCCCAATGAGTTCACCAAAACCCAATTTGCCTGACTGAGTGCTATCCAGGATAAAAGGAAAGCACACCAGGATGCTTCAGTTAATATAACATCAATTCCATTTATTGCAACACGATTAATGTTCACAAAAACAGTGAAAGAAGAAAGGATATCCAATTTATGCAACTTAAATTATTGTCCTTCAAAGTCCCAAATAAACACACCTTTAGCCATGATTAAGACAGACAAAACACAAACAGTTTAAGACAGATTGCTCAGATGGAAAAAGAATATAGATAGGGTAAACAAAAATTCTGAAGCTCGCAAGTCCAAATTCTTTCCATCTCAGAGTGCAGGGTCTGGAAGTTTCTTTCATTCTCTGCTGCTCTTAACACTTGCACTTTCTTTAAAAACTCTGAAACTCAACCAACCAGAAGGCTGTTGCCAGGCAGAATTTTCTTAACTTGAAAGTTTCTTGGTGCAGTTAAGTCGTGACTTCTACCTCTTTTCGCTTCTAAAAGGCAACATTGTATTGCATAGTCAGCAATATGCAAAACTTTGCTGCTTTTCAGTTCATAGAATCCCTACTGTGTGGAAACAGGCCTTCAGCCCAACAAGTCCACACTGACCCTCAGCATCCCACCCTGACCCAGACCCATCCCCCTACAACCCACCTAATCTACACATCCCTGAATACTACGGGCAATTTAGCACGGCCAATTCACCTAGCCTGCACATCTTTTGGACTGTGGGAGGAAACCGGAGCGCCCGGGACACAGGGAGAATGTGCAAACTCGACACAGACAGTCACCCAAGGGTAGAATTGAACCCAGGTCCCTGGTGCTGTGAGGCAGCAGTGCTAACCAATGAGCCACTGTGTCACCCCACTGTTATAGTAGTAGAAGCAATGTTTGCTATCTACAAGATGAACTGCAGAAATTCTCCAAGGCTTTTTAAGACAGCACCTTCCAAACCCACAGCCACGACCATCTTGAAGGACAAGAGCAGCAGGTGCATGAAAATGCAATCACCTTCAAGTTCTCTTCCAAGGTGCACACCATCCTGACTTAGAAATATACTGCTTTTCCTTCAGTGTCGCTGGGTCAAAATTCTGGAATTCTCTCCCTTAACAGCATTGCCTACAGAGCTTTTACTGCAGCAGTTCAAGAAGGCAGCTCACCACCACCTTCCCCAGGGCAACTAGGGAGGGACAATAAATGTTAACCCAGCCAGTGATGCCGACACCACATGAAAGAATAAAATAAAAGCCTGACTTCCATTCACTTTATTGTCCCAAACAATGAAGAATAGGTGGTTTCATCCAATATCTCTCAAAACCCGGAGTACCCTGAAACGCACGCAGTGGAATCTTAGTGAATACCTGATCCTGCATTGTTGTCACTGTATGTCTGAGAAAGAGGAGGATGAATCAAGGCCAAAGAGTGTGAACTCATGAGCGTTAGAGCAACGTCTCCATACCATCAGTTGTGATGCAAGTTGCTGCTTCTGTGTCTGGGAACACTTTGGAAAGAGGTTCTTGTAATCTAAAACATGCCGTGATTATTTCATGTGTCAACACAGCATGCTCAGTCATGGTCCTTTGTGGTTCCTGTTAACTGAGCTTGACAAGTGTTTGAGGGAAGAAAAAGTATCAGTGGTGACCAGAGCCTGAAGATGTAGGTGGCAGAATGCTATCTCCTGGGTTAATATCCTGAGAAAGTGCTGGCTGCATTACTACCAGCTACTGGGTTCTGTTAACATTTACCTATAATCCTGAAGATGCTGGTGAACTACTGTTTGCTGACCCTTACTATTGTAACATGATTGACCGCTATGCTTTCCAAAGCAATAGTGCAAGAACTTGCTGTGTACATATGGGTGCTGTAATGTGCTTATGTACCAACAGTGAAAAGTTTTCTTGAAATATGAAATGTATGTTAGGCGTAAATATGGGTAGACTTGTGGTCATAATGAAGAGGTCATCAGCTGAGCTGGTGTTTCATGAGTATGCAGCTGGTTGTGGTGAATTTATTCAGAGACAGTAGGAACTGAAGATGCTGGAGAATCTGAGATAACAAGGTGTAGAGCTGGATGAACACAGCAGGCCAAGCAGCATCAGAGGAGCAGGAAGGCTGATGTTTCTGGCCTAGACCC
>JAHRHZ010000010.1:28408-107129 GCA_024137785.1 Ginglymostoma cirratum
GGGTCTAGGCCAGAAACATCAGCCTTCCTGCTCCTCTGATGCTGCTTGGCCTGCTGTGTTCATCCAGCTCTACACCTTGTTATCTCTGTGGTGAATTTATATTGCTTTTATGAGGTGTCAAGCTTTTTGCTCATATGTGGTGGTGATCTGCACTGTCAACATTCCCTATGTAGTCTGGACCATTGCCTTCTGCACCAGCCGCTTATCTTTACCTATACTAGAGCTTTTATAAAAGTAGCAACAGTTTTGCCCTTTTGTGGGGGCATGCAGTTTGTGAGATCTATGGCAATGCAATTCAAAAAACTAGTGGAACACTTCTCTTAACAGCAAGAGATTTACAAGACACAGCTTTGGCTGCCTCATTGCCACACTCACTGTATTTATTGAATCAGCAGTAGTGATTTGTAAATTTATAAATTAAGGAACACTGGAAAAGATAACAGCAAGATAGCTTAGGGGAGGTGATGGGCTAGTGGTATCGTCTCTAGACTATTAATCCAGAGAAACTGAAAGGCCAGCAGATGCTGGGAATCAAACAAAAACAGAAATTGCTGGAAAAGTTCAGCAGGTCTGGCAACATCTGTGAAAAGAAATCAGAGTTAATGTTTTGGATTGAGTGACCCTTCCTTAGAACTGGTGGTAGCTAGGAAAAGTTGGTTTTTATGCAGAAGATAGGGTGGGAGGAGGGGGTAAAGAATAAATGATAGATGGAGTTAGAGCCCAAAAAGAGAGAAGAGCGGTTGCACAGACAAAGAAGTGGACAACAATCAGCCTGGGAGAATGAACAGCATGCTGATGGGGACAATTAGTGGCTAACAATGGGTTGTGTGTCATAGCTATACCATGTGATAACAGACCACACCTTGGCCTGATGTGTGGGGATTGATATAAGGAGAAGGTGCCTCCAACCCTAAAATTGTTGAACTCAGTATTGAGTCCAGAAGGCTGTAGAGTTCCCAAGTGGAAAATGAGGTGCTGTTTTGCTGGAGAACTGCAGCAAGCCTGGGACAAGTGATAGAGGCTACTACAACACACCACCTTGTTCCCTGGCCAACATCTCTATCTCAGACTTACTGTGGAATAGTGGAATTTGAATTCAATATCTGGAATTAGGAGTTGAATGATGACCATGAAACCGTTGTCGATTGTTGGAAAACCCCATTTGGTTCACTAATGTTCTTGAGGAAAAGCAAATGCTATTCTTACCTGGTGATGTAGTTGACTCTTAACTGGCAATTAGGGATGGGCAGTAAATGCTGCCTTAGCCAATGTCCTCATCCTGTGAATGAATAAAAAAAGCTCAGTTCTCTGACAACCCTTCTACTTGTGCGAATGCTGCGTTTCCATCAGAATACTTCACCTATCTAATGTTTTTCATCTGGTTGTGTCTATTTGCTGCTGCTGTCCGTGTTTGAAGGACTGTGATATATTCTTTTCATCACAGTGTGTTACCAAGAGGAGGTCGAACCCTTCTGATAATTATCCTGAAGCACAAGCTCCCAATCTGTTATGGCGGGAGTAGAGGTTCCCTTCTAATAATTAAACCTGAAACACCCAGAGAAGCTCGCCTCGCCTTATAATCTATTTAAAAGAGTGATTAAATGAAAGAAAACCCCTAATATTCATTTTATAAGTAACCGGTAACAATTTATTTATTTAATGTAACAGTGAACAAATTAATAGAATTACTAACAAACCGAACAATACCCCCTTAACTACTAACTATTCCCAAACTGAAACAAATTCTACTGGTATGCTGTTCCAATAAACATAAGTCCCACTTATATAAACCGAAGTAGTAAGAAAATAAATTAAGAATTAGTTTCTCAAAGTCAACACACACCTTTCTTCTACTGTTCTCAAGTCATAAACACCTTTCTTCCACTGATCAGGCTGTCAGGGATGTTTTCTCTGTGAAATCTTCTGTGAGGACTCTTAGCTAGAAGTGCCTTGGTACCTTTTATGGATAGATGGTGCTTTCTTAGAGAGCTTAGCGATTTCTTGTGAGAGCTAGATGCTTACTTCTCAGATGGCGGTTCACTCGCATACCAATTTTTCAAAAACCCTCTCCCTATATAACTTGAATGACACATCAATTTTCTTACAATAACATTGGGCCGAGGTAGTCAAAACCATCAGATTTACATTCAATTGGCTTTCAATCACTAAGTGCTTGATTTAATTTCATTGGCTGATTCCAGCTAGTTGCCAAAATATCAAAACAAGCCTAAGGTTTTCAATGACACAGCCAATTGATACAGGTTTCAATTTTAGAACTGTCTGTACATCTTCAGCTACATACAGACGCACTTTTTTTTCTGTATGAACCTCTAAACTTAGAAAAACACTTTAGCTCTTAAAAGAACCATGCAGTCTGCTCCGTTATCATTTTTTTTACTAAAACATTCTGGCTTCTTGCCTTCCAATTCACAGTTACTCCACACAGGTTTTACTTAAAGTTTAACTTTCATTTCAAAAGAGTAGAGGACGCTTTACGCTGTCTAGCCCCATGCTGTATGTGTTTGATTGGGCCATTGCAGAGGAAGCTTTACTCTATCGAAATAAAAACTGAAAGAGTTCAGAGAAAGGGTCGCCATACCCGAAACATTAACTCTGATTTTTCTTCACAGATGCTGCCAGACCTGTTGAGCTTTTCTGGCTACTTCTGTTTTTACTCTTTTGAACCTGGTGTGTCCAAAAAAAAATTCTGGAGCTGAGGTCAAGAATTATGTTTTTGCAAACCTACTTTCCATAATATATACGGTGGGAATATGGATCAAATGCAAGTAAAAGGGTAAAGTATGTTGCCATAGCTCTACTTGACCATAGGGCTGTTCTCTCATCAGAGAGAGAGCGAGCTAGTGGTGGTTTAACCTGAGGGTCGCTACACCTCAGGCAAGGGGAGAAGTTGAGAAGGAGAGTCCTTCATGGTAACCTCAGCCAGTGTGGGAATTGAACCCACACTGTTGACTTCACTCTGATCACAAACTGGCCGTCCAGCCGTTTGACGAGGTATATGGAGTTCAAACACAGACATCGATCAGCCATGATTTGATTGAAAGATAGAACACTCGAGACTTAATGGCCTTCTTCTGTTCCTAACACATGGAACTCCAGTTCAATATTGAGTAATGCGTCTTTTTTTCTGTTTGAGTTGGATCAGTATTATTTGATCTTGTACTGTTGTGTCTATATAACATCTGCATGAAAGACCGAAACCTTTCCTTTTTATATTTGCCTAGGTGGGGTCAGTTGTTATGGCCACATCACCTGATGGATTGTTTCCAGCAGTTGGAATGCACTCGCTTGGTGAAGAAGTTCGCATTGACTTTCAGGTTGAATGGGGCCTAGAGGAGGATGACAGTGTCATGATGGTTGACAGTCATGAAGATGAGTGGGGCCGTTTACATGATGTTAAAGTTTGTGGAACAGTAAGTAACTTTTCATGTCTATGTTTCACAAGATTATCTTTGCATTGGGAAATATTGCAGGATAATGTGTTTTGAAAATCTGTCAGCAAGGAAAGGAGTAGCGTGCATTTCGTCATGGCTTTAATAGTAGATTGTGGAGCTTATCAGAAACTGCCCTGGTATTGTAAAATTAGATTGCGCTTATTTGCTAATATCAGGAGACTATATTCAACTTTGAAAATGTAATTCTTTGTGAAGCCAGCCATGTGTGACTTCAGAAGTGTCTAAGCTTCTCTTTCTATGAGTCATCTCTGTTTGTACTGGGGAGAGGAGTACGTTTTGAGTTTATTCCCTGATCCTAATAATTCGTTATATCTCACATTGCTGATACTGATGTATGTGACCATGGGAACTGATTTAAAAATGCACAGATACAAGTTCATTCAAAAGTGATGGCCCATGGTATTATTTGCTAGACTATTAATCCAGAGACCCTGGAAATGTTCTGAGGACCCAGGTTTGAATGCTGCCATGGCAGATGGTGGAATTTGAATTCCATATGTATCTGGAATTAGAAGTTTAATGATGACCATGAAACCATTGTCAATTGTTGGAAAAATCCATCTGGTTCACTAATGCCCTTTAGGGAAGAAAACTGCTGTCCTTGCCTTGTCTAGCCTATGCATGACTCCAGATCCAAAGCAATGTGTTTGATACTTAACTGTCCTCTGGGCGATTTGGGATGGGCAATAAATGGTGGCCTGGCCAATGATGCCCACATCCTGTGAATGAATTAAAAGAAAAACCCTCTTCCATCACTGCGCTGGTCTATGAAACTGACCCTTGTTGCATGATTTGCCTAGATTCCGCTTGTTATGTTTGACAGCACACTCAAAATAAAATGAGAACTTTTACAAACCAGATATAAAGGTGTTGTTACTGATTTCTGAGTTGCTTTTGTGAATATATCAGATGTTGTGAAATCAAACTTGAACTTTTTCTTCACATGAGTGAACTTTCAAGTTTGTTCTTTGGAACGTGTGAGAAACTGACAAGGCAGTCTTTACTGGCTCTGCTGAGCACTGTGGGCCTGGAGTTGTTCATTGGTGATATGTTAAATAATTGTGAACGTTGCCACAGATGATTTAGTGGTGGGAAAAACCATTCAGTTGTGAGTACTTCTGGAATTAGAGAAAGGAAAAAGGTGAGTGAGCATTAGCTCTTTTAGTTACTTTCTGGTGGCAGCCCAAAAATTATGAGTTAATTGTTGCTGTTAACTGGGTAAGATTTGAACTCCTTACCTTGGGTTTGCTGGATCAACACTATAAACCAATGGATTACCATAGCCTACTGCATTGGCCCATTTGTCTTGAATTTAATGGTCTTTGTGGAGGTAGTGGATGATATTGTTATAGACCAGACCAAACCTGCTTCATATACATCAGGGAGATAGCCTCGCCCCTAACGTTTTCTTATTTAAAGGCAGTTGTAAGGTGCTGTGTTCCAGATGTAATTTGATTGGTTACACTACTCTGCTTTAAGCAAAACACACTTTATTGTTACTGTACAGTTAAAATAGAAACAAAATAAAGAAAAATTGGTCTAACTCTAACCCTATTGGAAAACTTAACAGAATAATACCTTATTTAACTACTAAACAGCAACTGTTTCAACATTGTAACACCCCATAAACACACCCCTAGCCAAGACAAATTTGGTAAAATAAATTGCCTCTCATGCACTGCTTCTCCAGTCCAGGAAGAAAGAACATCAAGAGAAAATTCTGGCAGAGAGAAAGAGAACTCGAACATTTTGGTGTAGCATGGAGAGATGTGTGGCAGCGTCAAAACCCAAAAACTGCTGGAAGTTAAACTAAAACCCTGGTTCTATGGGAGCCTGACTCCACTCATTCATGCTGCTTCTACTGTTCCAACTTTTAAAGAAAAACCCCAAGGCCTCACAAGCTGTTTATTTTATTGGCTTGGAACAGAATACTTACTACCTCTGTCTCAAAGTCTCCTTCATTTTAAAAAAGGAAGACAAAACATTCCTCTAAAGCCATAGTATCGTCACAGTATCAAAGTCAACCAAGATGACCCCATGTATATTCTCCACACTTCAAATTCTTGTTTTTCTTGCTGAATAAATCATGTCAGAATTATTCTTAGAATTTAACATTCGCAACTTGCTTGTTATTTAAGTTGTGAAATCGAAATGCTTATCTTGTATTTCAGAGGTGCTGGATTGTGGGGAAGATTGGGGTAAACAGAATTACCCTATGCTTTCAAAACATTCCTGACATTCTATGAGTTGTTTATAATGTGATATTAGCTGACTAAATCTGGAAAACGTGCAAATGCCTTGAAGTACAGCATATAGCACTTTGTGTGTCCAATAATGAGATTGTAATCAAGGGTATCAAATTAATTGCAGATCCTAACAATTAGTATGTTTACTGAGATCACTGTAGGTTCATAAGACAGCACCGGGGTTTTTGAAAGGAAATGTTTAGGTGTAACCTTCAGAGCAGAAGATGTGCATAACTTTAGGTGAGTTTTTTCCCCCCAGAAAAACCTATAGCCTGATGATCCTGCAAGTTTTTTTTTGAAATGTGCACATCTTCACTTTCATCTCCCAGAAATACTAGTCCCTCGCGTTACCTTTTGTGAATCTCTCCTGCGCGCTCTGTGGCCTTGACATTGTTCTTCAAGATAATCATGAATAAATCTAATCTGGGATTTAGGAGAATCCGAGATAACAAGCATGGGGCTGGATGAACACAGCAGGTCAAGCAGCATCATAGGAGCAGGAAAACTCGACGTTTCGGGCCTAAACCCTTCTTCAGAAATCTGATGAGTTTTCCTGCTCCTATGATGCTGCTTGACCTGCTGTGTTCATCCAGCCCCATGCTTGTTATCTCGGATTCTCCAGCATCTGCAGTACCTTTTATATCTGGGATTTAGGAGAACTTCCTTTAACCAGAGAGTGGTGAGAATGTGGAATTTGCTATTGCAGGGAGTACATGAGGTAAATGATACAGATGCATTTGAGGAGAAGCTAGATGAGCACAGTAAGGAGAAAAGATTTGAATCAATCATAGAATCCCTACAGTGTGGAAACAGGCCCTTCAGCCCAACAAGTCCACGCTGACTCTCAGAGCATCCCACCCAGACCCATCCCTCTATAACTCACCTAATCTAGGCATCCCTCAACACTGTGAGCAATTTTTCATAGCCAATCCACCTAGCCTGCACATTTTTGGACTGTGGGAGGGAACCAGGGTACCTGGAGGAAACCCACGCAGACATGGGGAGAATGTGCAAACTCTACACAGACAGTTGCCCAAGGGTGGAATTGAACCTGGGTCCCTGGTGCTGTGAGGCAGCAGTGCTAACCACTGAGCCATCGTGCCGCTCTGATGATGGGATTAGATGAACAGGGTTAGAAGGAATCTTGTGTGGAATGTAAATATCAGCATGGCCTGTTCCTCTGTTCCTGTGTGATATATGCTGCATAATGTGTACAGACCATTTACTGGTCACCTGTATATACAGAATAGAACATAGAATATAGAACAGTATACAGGCCCTTCGGCCCACGATGTTGCACCTAACTTTTACCCTAATCCGAAGGTCTATCTAACCTCCACCTCGACCTTATACTATCATCCATAGGCCTATCTAATAGCCGCTTAAATGCCCCAATGAGGCCAACTCCACTACCCTTTCCGCAATGCATTCCATGCCCCTACCACTCTCTGAGTAAAGAACCTACCTCTGACGTTTCCCCTGTATCTACCTTCACTCACTTTAAAACTATGCCCCCTCGTAATAGCTACCTCCACCCTAGGAAAAAGTCTCTGGCTGTCTCCTCTATCTATACCTCTGAGCATTTTGTACACCTCTGTCAAGTCACCTCTCATCCTTCGTCGTTCTAAAGAGAAAAGCCCTAGCTCTCTCAACCTTTCCTCATAAGACCTTCCCTCCATTCCAGGCAACATCCTGGTAAATCTCCTCTGCACCTTTTCCAACGCCTCCACATCTTTCCTGTGATCAGGCAACCAGAACTGGATACAATACTCCAGACGTGGCCAAACCAGGCTTTTGTATGGCTGGAGCATAACTTCACGCTCCTGAACTCAATCCCTCTATTAATGAAAGCTAACACACCATACACATTCTTAACAACTCTATCCACCTGGGTGGCAGCTTTCAGAGAACTGTGAACATGAACCCCAAGATCCCTCTCCTCCTCCACACTGCCAAGAATCTTTCCGTTAACCCTGTGTTCTGCTTTCAAGTTTGTCCTTCCAAAATGAATCACCTCACACTTTTTTCAGGGTTAAACTCCATCTGCCCCTTCTCAGCCCAGCTCTGCATCCTGTCAATCTCCCTTTGTAACCGAGAACAACCCTCCACACTGTCCACAACGCGACCCACCTTCCTATCGTCTGCGAACTTCCTAATCCACCTTCCACCCCTTCATCCAAATCATTTACAAAAATCACAAATAGGAGAGGACCCAGAACAGATCCTTGTGGTACACCACTCGTAACTGAGCACCATGTTGAATATTTTCCGTCCACTACCACCCTTTGTATTCGAAGGGTCAGCCAATTCTGAATTCAGTCTGCCACATTTCCCCCTATCCCATGCCTCCTTACTTTCTGCATGAGCCTATCATGGGAAACCTTATCAAACGCGCTACTGAAATCCATATATACCACATCCACTGCTCTACCTTCATCCACGTGTTTGGTCACTTCTTCAAAGAATTCAGTAAGGTTTGTGAGGCATGATCTAGCCCTCACAAATCCATGCTGACTATCATGAATCAAACTGTGCCTATCCAAGTGACCATAAACTCTATCTCTTAGAGCCCTTTCCTACAATTTGCCCACCACTGATGTAAGACTAACTGGCCTGTAATTTCCGGGGCTATCCCTATTCCCTTTTTTGAACAAGGGAATGACGTTTGCCTCTCTCCAATCTTCCGGCACTATACCCGTGGACAGTGACGACGAAAGGATCATCGCCAAAGGCCCGGCGATCTCTTCCCTTGCTTCCCATAGAATCCTTGGATAAATCCCATCAGGCCCAGGGGACTTGTCTATCTTCAAGTTCCTCAAAATTCCTAGTACATCTTCCTTACTAACATCGACCTCCTCTAGCCTACCAGCCTGTTTCATACTGTTCTCCTCTCAGTTGTGAATACCGAAGAAAAGTATTCATCAAGGTCCTCTCTTATCTCTTTAGGCTCCTTGCACAAATTTCCTTTCCAATCCTTGATCGGCCCTACCCTTACTCTGGTCATTCTCTTATTCCTCGCGTACGTGTAAAAAGCCTTGGAGTTTTCCTTGATCCTATCTGCCAAGGTTTTCTCATGCCCCCTTATAGCTCTCCTAAGCTCTTTCTTGAGCTCCTTCCTGGATAACTTGTATCCCTCTGGAGCCTTTTCTGTTCCTTGTTTCCTAAACCTTATATAAGCATCCTTCTTCCTCTCAACCAGTCGTTCAACCTCTCTCGAGAACCAAGGCTCCCTCACTCGACCGCATCTTCCCTGCCTGCTAGGGACGAACATATCAAGCACACGCAGTATGCATTCCTTAAACAATCTCCACATTTCAATAGTGCTCTTCCCTGACAGCATCTGTTCCCATTTTATGTTACCCAGTTCTTGCCTAACAGAATTGTAATTACCCTTCCCCCAATTGTAAACCTTACCCTGCTGTATGTACCTATCCTTTTCCATGACTATTGTAAAAGTAACAGAGTTATGATCGCTACCTTCAAAATGCTCTCCTACCAACAAGTTTAACACTTGGCCCGGTTCATTGCTAAGCACCAAATCCAAAGTGGCCTCTCCTCATGTTGGTCTATCTACATACTGTGTCATGAACGCACTGGACAAGATCCGCTCCATCTAAACTATTACAACTAAAATGTTTCCAATCAATATTTGGAAAGTTGAAGTCACCCATGACTAAAACCCTGTGACTTCTGCATCTTTCCAGTATCTGCCTCCCAATCTGCTCCTCCACTTCTCTGCAACTATTAGGGGGTCTGTGAAAAAAACCCCAAAAAAGTGACTGCTCCGTTCTTGTTGTGGACCTTAACCCAAACTGACTCTGTAGACATATCATTCTCGAACTCCCTTTCAGTAGCTGCTATACTAGCCCTGACTAGCAATGCCACTCCCCTGCCCCTTTTTCCACCCTCCCTATTTCTTTTCAAGCATCTAAATTCTGGAACTTCCAACCACCGTTCCTCACCCTGAGTTACCCAAGTTTCTGCAATGGCCACAATATCGTAGTTCCAAGTACCGGCCCATGCTCTAAGTTCTTCCGCCTTATTTCTAGCATTGAAGTATACACACCTCAAACCATCTCTGTGTCCGCAATTACACTCCATCGACTGCATTTCTTTATAAACAACCTCACTCCCTGTTGCGTCTGTATGTAATCTATTTCGATAATTTTTACATGATTGAAGATTTGAGCCACCAGTTCTTTTTATCCTTGCACTTAGTCCTGCTTTTTGACACCTTTTGAAGGGTTTTAACTTCTCCAGTATTGATTTTAAAGCTGTTTACTTGCCATTTAAAAAAGGTAAAGTTTTTATCGTCCTACTCTCACTGGAAAGATTGGTGGTGATTTAACTTAACAGCCACTATGCCTCAGGTGAGGGGAGAGGTTGAGAAGGAGAATCCTTCATGGTAACCTCAACCAGTGTTGGTGGGAATTGAACCCATGCTGTTGGCATTACTCTGCCTCGTAGACCAACTGTCCAGCCAACTGAGCTAACTGAACCCCCACAATTTATGGCAACTTAGATGCACAAATTTCTGTATCCTGAGGAAAGATTGAACATTACTCATTGGTGTGTAGGGAAGCTACTTAAACCATGACATACAGCTGCATTTCCTGCAAATTTTGGATCACCAGACTTTTCATTATTTGCATTTATCTTCGTTTCTTTTGTAGTTCTGTTGTTTGTTCTGCCGTGTCCTAGATGAATATTGCTTGAAGGTCCAGGATAAAACTTTTCACTGAGCCATCTTCTGCAGGCTATCCAGCTGTATTTTCGAGGATAGATTCTAAAATGGTATTGGTTTCCAACCCTAGCCTTTCTCCCTGCAAGACCGTCCCATTCCATTTTAAGACTAAATCATAGATATATGTTGGACTCTCAGATTTAGCAAAGGTGGCATGGTATTTAAATATCTGGACTTGGAAGAAATTAATTCAAATTGCTGTACTTGATGAAGAGGCCAGTCTACTGCAGTGTGAAAATATTTTAAACTTCATTTATTAAAATACTATCATTGAGGGAGTGTATTTTTCAGGTGGATGGTTCAGAATAAAATCTTTATTCATTTGGCTTTGACATTGGAATCAGTGGCAAGTTGCACTGTCAAGTGCCCACTTACTTTGCTTTGCAATGGTAGGGGTGAGAGTTTCATTCGGAGGGCAGAAAAATTCCTTCTAACGTGGACCTCAGCATATTTCTGCATCTTTCACTAGCGCAGAGATTCAAAGCCACACCCAGAGATTCTGTCAAATCTAAGTTGTTTGCTATACTTGAATTTTGAATGTCAGCAGGATCATTTTAAACCATAAATTTCACTGACTTATTTTAACTCGGATACATTTTAAAAATTCATGGCTTTTTCAGTATGTATGAATTTATTATCACAATGTGTTTAAATAGTCAATTCTGCTTAGAACCCTAAAATGTTGTGACCAGAAAGGTTTGTTCTAGCTGGGCAGTTAGTTTACATTCGTGCCAGTTCCATACTTTTCGTTTTAATGTTGATGTAATGTTGTCACAGAGTTAAAGAGCATACCCTCTGAAACAATGCAAGTAGCCCAGGTAACTTCAGGATTTCCATGTGCGCACTCCAGAGATTGCTGGCATTCTCATTGGTGGAATGACAGTGAACTCTAACTGCTGCACCATCATTATCACTGCAAAATTCAGGCCTTTAATTTTCAAACATTTGAGTATTTCTCCTTTCACTTGTATCTAAACCAGGGATTGGGATTCGTTATTTGGTCAATCAAAGCTCATCCCTTACTGCATTTTTTTCTTCTATAATGATCTAACATTATTTTGGAGAACCTTAATTTTTTTGTTATGTTGCTTTTCAAAATTCCATTTGAAACTTTCATTCAAAGCTTTGAAATCCTTTTAAAAGGATTCATTTGATATTAAAAATTTTACTAATTTCCATCTCTTTACTCTGGTAACTCTTCCGGACCTCACTTTATTGTTATAATCTGAGTTTACCTTGTTTGTACCATTTGGATACTTTATTTTCATTCTTTTGACTTCCCAATGAATAGTTTCTTTTCCGTACAATTGCTTGTGAGTCTAAAATGTGCCATGTGTCATTTTAATTGAGTAAAACAGAGTAAAACTTACCTGGATAATTCAGCAAAACACTGTATTGGTGTGGTGTAGCTCCAGACTAGTTATCCATTTTATGCTTATGCAGTGGTCCATGCTCGAAGTAACAGTGACCCTCTTTAACCTGGCTTGACCATAACTGTTTGACCAGAAATCCAGTAAGAGCCCAAATCAAACAGGGGCTTGATCCTGACGTTGCTAGTTTTTAGCTATGGTACCTTACAAAGAATACGATTGTCTCATCTTGTATGGACACAAGTCTCATGAGTGTGTTTCCCATCTTGCAGTTTTCTTCTGTAGGGACTTCTGTAATCTCTTTTCAATTATTTAATTATCATAAAATGTTGGCTTCGGTCTTTGTTTCCGTTCATCGTCGCTGGGCCTCTGTGACACAGACAAATATCAATTGCCTTTGACCTCTGGTTTTCACAGCTGTTTCTTCCCACAAATAATGCTTGTTTTGCTGAAGTAATCAAGGGAACGCAAACTTGACATTGACCAGTAAGAAGTCCTGGACCTTTGGTAATTAATGTTTTTCTTGTGCGACATGATGATAGAAATGGAGCACGGTATTCTAATTGTGGGTTAAGTGTTGCATTGTAATTCATCGTATATTTTGTTTGCAAGATAGCTACTTATTATCTCCTTTAGGCATAGGACTTAAAAACAAAACTTCCTCAAAGTCTTTTATCTCGTTGGTGACATTAAGAAATTTTTTAAAGCATAACTATTTTTGTTTATACTCATTGGAGATGGGCTACAGGACAGTCCCAAGTCTTGAAGATGACTAAAGTTGTGGTGATTTTTAAAAAAAAAAACAAAGGCAACAGTTAGGCCACAACTGGAGCACTGTGTACAGTTCTGATCATCACACGATAAGAAAGATATGATTACACAAGGGAGGGTGCAGGGGAGGTTCACCAGGATGTTGCATAGGCTGGAGCGATTTAGTCACATAGAGAGACTAGATAAGCTTAGCTTTGCTTAGAGCAGAGAAGGCTGAGGGACAGCCTGATGGAGGTGCACAAGTTATGAGGGGCATGGATAGGGTAGATAGGAGAAACATTGCCCCAAGTAAAGGGGTCAGTAACCAGGGGCCACAGTTTTAAGGTAAGGAGCAGGAGGTTTAGAGGGAATTTGAGGAAAAATGTTTTCATCCAGAGGGTTAGTGGGAATCTGGAACTCACTGCCTAAAAGGTTGGTGAGGCAGAAACCCTCAAGATGTTTGTGTCAGGCCAATCATCAATGGGCTGAAGGACCTTTTTTGCTGTAAAACCTCTGACTAATTGTGACGCCTATATTGAAGCTCTGAGTTCTTAATTGCCATCATAACCATTGTTCTTCATAGTGAGCTTATGGTCAAGGGTTTTTATAGATAATACATGTAATTTGTCAAAAGAAAGTGGAAATGAATAATGTAAAATCAATGCTAAATGATGGCTATTCTCGCCTCGAAAAATAAACAAGTATAAGCTTACAGAATGCAGGCTTTTACTGCTACTGCACTTTGTAGAGTCGTGCTGACTTGTCACTCAGATGGTTAATGGTTCATTAATGACAGATTCTATGATATACCTTCAAAGAACACATCATCAGCTTCACGCACAACCTTCATTAAGTCCATGGTTTCTGAGTGAGGTAAAGTTTGACCAATGGAGTCTTTTAAAAGCTGTGTTTATTTTTATGAGTCTGCAGAAGAAATTATCGCACACCCTTCCTTGACTGGTTGTCACGTTTTATTTGAACATTGTTTTGAGCTGTCACTTGGTTACAGTGGTTGTTAAGACTAAAGAACAGGTGTGAGCATTGATTGTTTTCAGTCCAGTAAAGGATGCAGCAATTTGGAAATGGCTTCAATCAAAGCTGAAATTTGACTTTTTAAAAATGTGGAACCAAGGGAAATTTACTTCTTTTATTTTCTAAGTATTTACTCTGCTTTCACACTTAGGGACTGGATGATACACTGAGTTATCACACTATCCTTTCATACTCTGGCGTAGCATGGTACAGTGGGTTATCACACTGTCCTTTCGAACTGTTGACTTAGGTGGTACTGTGGCTGATCTCACTGTTCTTTCTCTCACTCATTCATTTAGTTTTTGGTGTAAGTCAAAGGGCAGTGGCATATCTTTATCAGAGGTTCTGCCATAAAGTTTTCTATTTTCTCTCAGGTGTCAGGAAATCACTGTGCTTCAGAAGAGTTGAAATCTTGATCACAATAATTGCAGACTTGCTTTAAGTGGAATATATCAACATCTCGCTTTTCTTTTATTGTCACTCTCTCTTGTACATTTGCTTTTTCTCAGCATTTTATTGTTGAAAAAGAATGTTTTCTAATAGAAAACAATACAGTGATTACAAAAGGTGAACTCAATACGAGGGGTGGATGGGAATGGAGACAATACATTCTTTTATGGTGATTAAGTTAAATGTCCCAGTGAAGTACCTTGGCAGTTTAAACAATGAGTTACACATCCCTGGAGAGTATCAAGAAATGCCTTAAGGAAAAGGTTGCTTCTCATTTGTAATCCCTGACCTTTTCGGAAAAATGTGGACATTTTCATTTGAGCCGAAAATAATGCTGAGAAATGGCTGTTACTTTGCCCTGGAAATTGAATAGCAATATGGTTTTGTACCAAGACATACAGTGATGTAGAATACTATTCAGAGAAACTGTATGCCCTGTTTGGTCCTGCCTGGGCTGTAATTAAGACTTGAATGGATTGCTTATGTTATCTGTTCTTGTTAAGCAATGCAGTGTAATTACTTTGGCATTTTTCTGATAATAACGTGAAAAATGCTGCAGTTTTGATTTTTATGTTCATTCTTGTTATACGATACTGAAAGAAGTAATTGTTCCTGGATTAGTTGCTTTACGATTAAAATGCTGCATTTCTGACCACAGTGAACATATTCCCAAGATACTCAGTTGATTCATCAGCTAATTCAATTAAGACTCTCTTTGACTGTTTTTACAATCTTGCTTCTCTCTGACTAGAAGAAACCTATACAGAAACAGAAAGCTTTACAGTTGAGAAGAAAGCCATTCAATCTTTCGCCTATGTACTCTTTGCTACGTTAATCCGAGATTAATCCCATACTGAACTTTCCCTCCTATACCCTTGTATATTTTGCTGTTTCAAGAATTTCGTGAAAAGATCATCTTTTGAAAAGTGCAATGTTCTCAGCCCAACTGCTTCTTGTGGCAAAGCATGCCATGCTCCAACAGGCCTCTAAATGAATAAATCTAATGAGATCAAAAGTGGATTTAGGACTAACCCCTGGAATACATTACTTTTAATCTTTTTCCAATTCAAGCAATACCCATTAACTAACAATTTGCTGCCTTGTTTATAAATGAACATCCTTATCAACACTGCTACATATATTTTAAAGGATTTAGCACAATGAATAAATGAATATGCAAAGTTTCTGATGGATTGGAACTGGGTATAAAAACTTTTAAACATCTCCAGCTACCGGTAACCGATTAGAGATAGTAAGGACTACCAGTGCTGGAGTCAAAGATAACACAGTGTGGAGCTGGAGGAACACAGCAGGCCAGGCAGCACCAGAGGAGTAGGAAAGTTGATGTCTCGGGTCAGGACCCTTCTTCAGAAATGGTAAAAGATTAGTCCCTCTCAGGCAGCAATGAATATTCAGTTGGTAGCTCATCGTAACAAACCTTGCGAGACCTGCAGAATTGTAGAGTGATACAGCACAGCAGGAAGCCATTTGGCCCGATGTGTCTGTGCCAGTTCTTTGTAAAACTACCCAATTAGTCCCATCTTTCTAAATTCATCCCACAACCTTGCCTATTTTTCCACTTCCACGATTTATCCAATCCCATTTTGAATGTTCCTGTTGAAGCTACTTCCAGCGTACTTTCATATAGTACTTTCCAGATCACCACCATGTCCTGCATTTGTATTAAATAATGTTGTGCCTTCATTTTATCTCTCGTCCTTTTGCTGATCATTTTTTAAATCTGTGTGGTGGTGGTTCCTGACCTTTCTTAAAAAATAGCAACAGCCTAGAAACAGTTTTCCTTTGCTTGTCCTATCAGAACTGTTCTTGATTTTGGACATGTCCATTAAATGTATTCTTAAACTTCTTCGCTGTAAGGAGATCAAGCTGAGCTTCCACACTTTCTCCACAGCAGCGGAAATCCCTCATCCCTGGTACCATTCCAGTGAATATCTTCTACCTCGTTTCCAACATCTGTAGTCTGTAATGTGCTGTTCTGAATTGAACAGGCTATTCCAACTGAAGCCAAACAGATGGCAAAAACGGTCAGGGTGAGGGCAGAGTGAGAGCATCAGCTGGGGCAGGGGAAGGAATAGCGGACACCAGGCCCAGTGTCAATCGATTTGGTAGATTCTTCATCCTTTAGTAAGGATTTAGAGAAACAATTGTGCAAGGAAATTAGAGAGGTGCAAGCATTACAGAATCATTAAATGGAACAATTGAATTGTGAGAATGTAGACTGGGATAGTGGTCGCATATAGGTTGGGTAGGGTAAGCATTCCTAGACTGTGTTCAGGAGAATTTTCTGACCAGTCCAATAAGAAAGCAGACATTGCATGACTTGGTTCTTGGGAATAAGATGGCCTAAGTAGATCAAGTGTCAGCATTTAGGTGATAGTGATCATTATCTTATGAGATTTAGGATATTTGTGGGGGGAAAAGAATGGATAATCCAGAATCAGGATATCTAATTGGGGGAAACATGACTTCAATGGGACAAGAATGAAACTGGACTGGATAGACTACAGCCAAAGTTGGTGACACAACAGGAACTGATCAGTGGGCTACCTTCTTTAAAAAAAAAAGGAGTTTGGGCATTATCAAGGTACATTTCCTCAAAAGGTAATGGTAGGGAAAAAAATCCCAGAACACCATGTAAGAAAAAGCAGATCAGGAAACTTCTAGAAACAATAATTTGAAATACCATTAATAGTCACATGGACAATTGTGCATTAATGTGAGAGATCCAGCGTGCGTTTCTTAAGCTGGAGCTCTTTGTGGTAATAGAGAGGGTTGCTAGGATGATGCTATTCATAGAATCATAGAATCTCTACAAGTGTGGAAGCAGGCCATTTGGCCCATCGAGTCGACACCAACCTTCTGAAGAGAATCCCACCCAGACCCACTCCTCTACCGTATCCCTGTAACCCTGCATTTCCCATGGCTAATCCATGTGACCTGCATATCCCTGGACACTATGGACAATTTTATATGGCCAATCCACCTAACCTGCTCATTGTTGGACTTGGGAGGAAACTGGAGGCCCTGGAAAAAACCCACACAGACATGGGACAATGTGTAAACTCCACATAGACGGTCAGCCAAAGGTGGAATCGAACCGGGTCTCTGGCACTGAGGCAGCAATGCTAACCGCTGTATTAATGTGGCGTACGTGGATTACCAAAAAGCATTAAGTGAAGTTCCACTTGGAAGGATTGTAAACTGAGAGGTGGACAGTGTAGAACTTCAAGAGGGCATGTTGATAGAGTGAGCAGATAGATGGCAAATAAAGTTCAAATGGAGAAGTGTGAAGTGATGTATTTTGGTAGGAAGAACATGCAGAAATCACATAAAGGGTTGCTACTCTAAAAGATATGCGGGAGCAGAGAGCCTGTATATTAAAGGTGGTAGGACAAGTGGAAAGAGTGGTTAGTTAAGCATGCAGTTTCCTGAGCTTTACTAACAATGGTATAAAGTACAAGAGCAATCAGCTAGACTATTATGTACAGTTCTGGGTGCCACACAGTAGACAATATGTGAATGTGTTGGAGAGTGTATAGAAGAAGTTTATAAAAATTGTTCCAGGAATGAGAAACTTCAGTTATGAGGAAAGGCTAGAGAAGTTGGAACAGTTGTGAGGGGTGTTTTACTGATTGGAGACCTGTGACCAGTGGTGTTCCACAAGGATCAGTGCTGGCACCTCTGTTCGGAATTTAGGTGAACGATTTAGATGAAAAATGTGGGTGATCTGATTCATAAGTTTACAGGTAACAAAAAAATTGGTGTTGTGATAGTGAGGAAGGTTGTCAAAGGATGAATCAGGATATAGATCAGTTGGAAAGTTGGATGGAGAAATGGCAGATGGGGTTTAATCCAAACAAATGTGATGTGATGCATTTCGGGAGATCAGATACAAGAGAAAAGTATACAGTAAATGGCAGGACCCTTAGCGTTGATATGCAGAGAGATCCTGAGATGTAAGTCCATAGCTCCCTGAAAGTGGCAACACAAGGTGAGGTAATTAAAACATCCAGCATGCTTGCCTTCATCAGTCAGGGCATTGAATATAAAAGTTGGCAAGTCATGTTGCAGCTGTATAAAACATTAGTTAGGTCCACATATGCAGTATTTTGTGCAGTTCTGGTCGCCACACTACAGGAAGGATGCGGAAAAGATGTTGCCTGAATTAGAGTGTATTAGCTATAAGGGGAGATTGAATTAACTTTGTCTTCGCTTGAGTGTCAGAGGTTGAGGGGCAACCTGATTGAAGTATATAAAATGATGAGAGGCATAGATAGGGTGGATAGCTGGATTCTTTTTCCCAGGATGGAAACGTGAAATACTCAGGTGTATAGGTTTAAAGTAACAGAGTAATGTTTCAAGGAGATGTGCAAGACAAGTTTCTTTTTACACAGCGGGATAGCAGGTGCCTGGAATGTGCTTCTAGGAGAGGTGGTTAAAACAGATCCGATAGCAACATTTAAGACATACTTAGACAGGCACACAGACAGGGAATAGAAGGGTACGGACCATGTGCAGGCAGATGGGATTAGTTTAGAATGACATCATGGTTGGCATAGATATGGTGGGCTGGAAGACCTGTTCCTGAGCTGTACTGTTCTCTGTTTTCCTTGGAGAGAAGAAGGCTCAGTGGAGATTTGGTCAAAGTTTTCAAGTTCATGATTAGCCTGAACAAAATTGACAGACCGAAACTGCGCCTGCACTTCAAAGCATCAAGAATGAGAGGGCAGAGATTTAAAATGATTTGGAAAAGAAGTAGATGTGATGTGAGAAAAATCCATCTTTCACACAGTGAGTCTCTCGGATCTGGGATGCAATGACTGGAAGTGTGGTAGAAGCAAGTTCAATCAAGGCATCGGGTGACTGGTTAAATAGAAGTAATGAACAGAATCTTGGGGAAACGGCAGGAGAATGGCACTAAGTCAAGATGATTATTCGGAGAGCTGGTGCAGACAGAATGAGCTGAATGGATGCCTTCTGCACCATAACCATTCTGTGATTCCATGTAACTTTATCTATTACTGATTAGATTATCAGTGTTTATAGCACTAATAATGTTGAACATGTTGACAGGAGATAGAACACCTTTATTTAAAAAGGGAAAGAGATTAAAAATTATAGGTCGGTTAGCTTAACATGTTATTGGGAAAATGTTAGAGTCTGTTATATAGAGTGTTATTGCAGAACATTTAGAAATGCATTGTATGATTAAGCAGAGTTAGGATGGCTTCATGGAGGGGGAATCATGCCTGACAAATTTACTGGAATTTCTTTGAGGAGATAACAGACAGGGTAGATAAAGGGGAAGCAATGGATATAATGTATTTGGATTTCCAGAAGGCATTTGATAAGGTGCCGCACATTAGGCTATTTGATAGACCCGATATACCAACCATTACAATGCACAGCCGGAACTGGCGCCTACTGGAAGCAGCAAACACCAGCCCTTACAAATTCGAACCAGCATAAGACAACAGTGCTTCACAGGACACTCCACAGCACTGAGGATGTCACCTAGTAAAGGAACGAAACGTCTGCTATCAAACCTCCCAGCTCGACGAACACGCCAACATCTACAAAGGAGCTGAATATTATATAGATGGAGAAAGACTAACAAGAAACAGCGGAGAGGGATTTGGGAGTCCTTGTCCATGAATTACAGAAGGAATAATGGAGTCATAGTGTTGTCCATCATAGAAATAGGTCCTTCAGCCCACCATGCCTATGCTAACTATCAAACACCAAACTACACCGATCCCAGGCTACTATGGATCCATAGCAATTGGGCCATAGCCTATTACGCCCCAACATTTTAAGTACTTATCCAGATGCTTCTTAAATGTTATGAGAGTACCTGCCTGCACCATCCTCTCGGGCAGCATGTTCCATCTTTCTACCACCCTCTGGGTGAATTTATTTTTCTCAGATCTCCTCTAAACCACTTTTTCCTCACCTTAAGCTTCTGCCCTCTAGTCTTAAACATGTCTGCCATGGGGAAAAGATTCTCACAATCGACTCTGAATATGTCTTCAAGGGTCAATGGACTTGTACACCAAGGTCCCTTTGTTCATCAGTACTCCCTAGAGACCTACCATTCATTGTATATTTTCTTCCCTTACTAGACCTTCCAAAATACATCACCTCGCACTTATTCAGATAAAATGAATATCCATGGCAGGCTGATGGAGAAAGTGAAGTCGCATGGGGTCCAGGGTGTGCTAGCTAGATGGATAAAAAACTGGCTAAGCAACAGGAGACAGAGTAGTAGTGGAAGGGGGGTTTCTCAAATTGGAGACCTGTGACCAGTGGTGTTCCACAGGGATCCATGTTGGGACCACTGCTGTTTGTGATATACGTAAATGATTTGGAGGAAGGTATAGGTGGTTTGATTAGCAAGTTTGCAGATGACACGAAGATTGGTGGAGTAGCAGAGAGTGAAGGGTCTGTCAGAGATTACAGCAGAATATAGATAGATTGGAGAGTTGGGCGGAGAAATGGCAGATGGAGTTCAATCCAGGCAAATGCGAGATGATGCATTTTGGAAGATCTAATTCAAGAGCAAACTATACAGTAAATGGAAAAGTCCTGGGGAAAATTGATGTACAGAGAGATCTGGGTGTTCAGGTCCATTGTTCCCTGAAGGTGGCAACGCAGGTCAATAGAGTGGTCAAGAAGGCATACGGCATGCTTTCCTTCATCGGACGGGGTATTGAGTACAAGAGTTGGCAGGTCATGTTACAGTTGTATAAGACTTTGGTTCGGCCACATTTAGACTACTGCGTACAGTTCTGGTCGCCAAAAGGATGTGGATGCTTTGGAGAGGGTGCAGAGGAGGTTCACCAGGATGTTGCCTGGTATGGAGGGCGCTAGCTACAAAGAAAGGTTGAGTAGACTAGGATTATTTACATTAGAAAGACGGAGATTGAGGGGGGGACCTGATTGAGGTCTACAAAATCATGAGGGGTATAGACAGGGTGGATAGCAAGAAGCTTTTTCCCAGATTAGGGGACTCAATTACTAGGGGTCATGAGTTCAAAGTGAGAGGAGGAAAGTTTACGGGAGATATGCGTGGAAAGTTCTTTACGCAGAGGGCGGTGGGTGCCTGCAACACATTGCCAGTGGAGGTGGTAGATGCAGACACGTTAGTGTCTTTTAAGATGTATCTAGACAGGTACATGGATGGACAGGGAGCAAAGGGATACAGACCCTTAGAAAATAGATGACAGGTTTAGACAGAGGATCTCGATCGGCGCAGGCTTGGAGGGCCGAAGGGCCTGTTCCTGTGCTGTAATTTTCTTTGTTCTTTGTTCTAAAATTCTACCTGCTCAATTTAACAGCTGATTAATATCAGACTAACCTGAGACCATCCTTTTCACTATCCACAACACCCCAATTTTCGTATCATCTGCAAACTTACTAATTAAACCTTCTACATTCACAAAATAATCTTCCACCATCACTCTGCCTCCTATTTGCAAGCTAATTTTGCATCCGGTTTGCCAACTTGTCATAGATCCCATGGGCTGTGTTACCTTTTGGACCAGCCTTCCATGTGGGTCCTTGTCAAAGGCCTTACTGAAAGTCCATGTAAACCACATCAACGGCACAACACTCATCAATATATTTAGTCACCTTTTCAAAAAGTTTCAATTAAATTAATCAGACAGGATCTTTCTCTGACAAATCTATGCTGACTGTCTCTGATCAATCCCTGCCTTTCCAAGTATTGATTAATCCTGTCCTTCAGAATTTTTCCAATAATTTCCCTACTACTGACACTGGACTAACTGGTCTGTAATTACCTGGCCTGTCCCTGCTGCCTTTCCTGAACAAAGGAACTACATTAGCTAACCTCCGGTCATCTGGCACTTCACCTGTGGCAAGCGAAATTTTAAATGTATCTGCCAGGGCCCCAGCAATCTCCTCCCTTGCCTCCCATGCCAGAATGGGATACATCTCATTAGGCCCTGAGGATTTGTGCACCTTTATGACCTAAACATCTAATACCTCCTCCTTATTAATCTTAAAGTGTTCTCGAACATCAGTATCCCAACTGAAATCCCCAGCTACAATGTCTTTCTCCTAATGAATGCAGATAAGTATTAATTTAAGACCTCACCCACCCCCATTGGCTCATGCACAGATTGCCCCTTTGGTCTTTCGTAGGTCCCACCCTTTCCCAGTTATCCTCTTATGCTTAATATACTTACAAAAAGCCTTGGAGTTTTCCTTGATTCCACCTGCCAAAATGTTATATGGTCCCTTTTTGCCCTCCTAATGTCCTTTCTAAGCACCTTCCTACACTTTCTGTACTTTTGAAGGGCCTTCCCTGTTTTTAATGTGCTGTACCTGACGTATATTTCCTTTCTAAAAACCAAAAGAACTGCAGATGCTTTCACTCAGGAATAGAAACAGAAGTTGCTGGAAAAGCTCAGCAGGTTAACATCTGGGGTTCGGTGACCCTTCCTCAGAACTTTTCCGGCAACTTCTTTTTTGTTTATACTTCCTTTCTCTTCAAACCATATGTCTTGACATCCAGGGTTTACTGAACTTGCTGCCTTTGCACTTTGCTCGTAGAGGAACATGCTGGCCCTGAGTTCTCACTATCATACTTTTAAAAGACTCCCACTTTCCAAATGTTAACGTACTGAGTAGATACTTTCAGTCTATGTTTGTCAGGTCCTGTCTAATGATTTTGAAATCGGCCTTCCCCTAGTTTAGACATCTCACTTTGGCACTATACTTATCCCTTTCCATAATAAGTGTCAAATTTATAGAAAGGGTCCCTATCCCCAACATGCTCATCCATGGAAACTTCAACCACTTGACCGGCTTCATTCCCTCCAGTTAGGTCCAGCACTGCCTCATCTTGAGTTGGACTATCTGTGTAGTGACACAAAAAAAGCTCTTCTGGGCGCACTTTAAAAATTTCACCTTATCTAATCCTTTCAAACTAAGCCGATCCCAGTTATTGTTAGCAAAGTTGAAATCTACCCTACAACAATACCCCTGTTTCTTTCACAACTTTCTGTGATTTGCCCACATATATGCACCTCTATCTTCCCCTGACTTTTGGGAGGCCTATAGTATAATTCCATCAAGGTAATCACCTATTTTAATTTGTAGGCTCTATGCAGATGGTCTCATTTTGAAGAGCCTTCTAGGACATCCTCCCTCACTACTTCACTGATGGTTTCCTTTACTACTGATGCAATGGTCCTATCTCTCTTCTCCCCCCGCCCCCCCCCCCCCCCGCCTCTCTCTCTGTCGTGCGCACGCACACACACACGCACACACACACACACACACCACCTGCAACAGCTGTACCATGGACTGCGGAGCGGCCAGTCCTGTCCGTCTTTCAGCCATGTCTAAGTGATAGGGCAAAGGCAGGAAAGTATTGAGGGATTATCAGATCATCCATGATCACATTGAGTAGTGGAGCAGACTTGTGCTGAATGGCCTGCTTCTGCTCCTGTGTTTTATGTTCACACTGGAGAACCTTTTTGTAACGGTGAGGCAGTCAGTGTAGCTGAAGCCTTACCTTTTTTTAATGTGTAGAGGCATAGAGCTATCTTTACTGTCTAAAGGAGAAACCCCTAAAAAAAGCAGAAAGAAGGTGATATTACTATGTGACTTTATCACTTAATGAGGTGACTGACAACGAAAAAGGAGCCACTCTGAACTGAAAATTGACCCGAAAATTCAAAATGTAGCCCTTGAGGAACTTTGAATCATTGATTAAATTATTTTGACTCCCTATTGGATATATGTTGAGCTAATCTGAGACTGCTAGGCCTCTTGCAGACTATCAATTTGCACACCATTTGTGGAGTTTCTCTGCTGCCTGTTTTTCCATTCTGTATGAATTTCCTTAATTTCCTTACATCTGAAAATATTCAATTTCATTGTCAATTGTTCTGCCAAATTACTCATTTTGAGCTAATTCTGTGCTTTCTGGCTATCTTCACTAATTGCATTGCACCTCTGAGTTTGTACCAGTTGCAAATTTGAACAATTTCCATCTACTTTTGAATCATCATTTATGTCCCTAGTCTTTGTTCTGTCTGAATGCTAATAATGTGTGAAAGGATGATGCAAAATGATTTTTATGCTCTGTCCCACCCTATCCTTTACCTGTCCTGGGGATGTTTCATGGGTACAATGTAAAAAGGTGTTTTGTTTCATATCGAACCCTTTGCCTTACCTGCCCCTGGGAGTGTTTGATTGGGACTATGTAGCAGGAGCATGTGCTGCACCTGTCTTGTCTGTGTTTGATGTGGATAGTGTAGTGGGAGCTTTACTCTGCAGCTAACCCCCTGCTATACCTATCCTGAGAGTGATTGATGGGGATGTTGTAGAGGTTCCTTTATTTTTAATTTAACAGTGTAGAGGAAACTTCTGTTTTCAGTTTAAAAGAGGGGCTTTACTCTGCAGCTAACCCTGTGCTCTCCCTGTCCTGCAGTGCATAATGTGCCGCCATGGAGGAAGTTTTATCTTCAGTTTAAATGCGTAGAGGCAGCTTTATTCTGCATCTAACCCTGCGCTGTACCTGTCCTGGGAGTGACTGGGGACAGTGTGGAGGGAGTTTTGCATTCAGTTTCAAAGAATCAAGAGAGCTTTACTCTGTATCTTTGGCCCATGATCTTCTTGCCCTTGGAATCCGTGATAGGGACAATGTAGGGGAGCTTTACTTCCAGTTTAAAAGATTAGCGGGAGCTTTACTGTGTGTCTAACCCAGTGCCATACATGCTGTGGGAATCTTTGATGGGGACAGTGTGGAGGGATGTTTGCTTTCAGTTTAGAAGAGTAGAGATAGGGTGTTAGATACACAGTAAAACTGTGCTGTATCTGTGGGAGTACTCCAGTGACATTTGTTGCACTTGATGGAAAGTATTTATCTTTAGCTCTGAGTTGTCTCACTTTGTTACAGACAAAGTTCCATATTTGTCTGACACCACCACCACCACTTCCACCCCCACCCCCACCCCACCACGTTTATTTCCAGTTTGATTTTCTTTCTGCATAGCGTCTTGGAGAAAATATCATTTTGCCATTTGTCCTTTGGAATGCAGTGTTGAACTAGGGTTTGGAGATTTGATAATAGTTGCGTCATTTCCCCTGCCATTATAGAACTCAGTTTACTTCTATTCTGGTCACTAAGTATGATCCTCATGTTCGTGTTTTGTTTTGTCTTGTCTTGACCCCAGTTTGTGGAGCCCAACCTCTGGTTGATGTATTCTTGCTTTTCTCACTTGCTTCTGCAATGACCGTCAGCCCCATGTCATTGAAGCAAACCTGTTGAACACTGTGACTGGTTTGTCTGAATCATCTGTATTGTTGCTTTACCTATGTTAATGATCAGAATACATTATATGGAGTACACTTAATACAATAGTATCAGACTAACGATTCCTCACGTGTTTCCTGAAGAGAGGAAAGCTCATTCTTAATACACAATAACAATGATTGCACTGACAAAACACAAAAATGTTTTGTACGCGATAGTATTTGAAATATAACCCCATGCCCTGTTTACATCTTATTGCCATGTAAACCTCATTCTGTGCAGGTTAGGTGAATTGACCATGTTTAATTGCCCATAGTGTCCAGGGATAGCCGAGACCCTAACTTTACCTTATTTAAAGCGTATGGTGCTGTGTTCCAGATGTGATTTGATTGGTCACACGACTAGGCTTTAAGCAAAATTTACTTAATTCTTTGACCGCAGTTAAAACACAAGCCAAAAAGAAGAATTAGCAGAACTCTAACTCTCAAAATACTTTAAAAAAAAATTATTTAACGACGACTCATTAACCATTCAAATATAGCAGCATCCCATAAACACGCATTAGCAAAGGCGAATTCAGCAAAACAGATTTCTCGCACTTCAGTCTAGAAGAAGGAACACTGACAGAATGAACCTAGCAGCAGAGAGCGAGCTGAATCTAGCAGCTTCAACTCCAAAAATCCCACCTTCAACAACTGAAAACAAAACTAAAACTTTGGGTCTGTGTGACTCCACCCACTCATGCTTCTTCTGTCGACTTTTAAAAAAACTGAAAGGCAAACTAGGGCAGGACTGAGACAGTTAATGGTAGGGCCTTGGGGAGTGTTGTCAAGCAGAGAGACTTTAGGGGTGCAGGTTCATAGTTAGAACATAGAACATAGAACAATACAGCGCAGAACAGGCCCTTCGGCCCTCGATGTTGCACCGACCTGTGAACTAATCTAAGCCCATCCCCCTACACTATCCATCATCATCCATATGCTTATCCAAGGACTGTTAAAATGCCCCTAATGTGGCTGAGTTAACTACATTGGCAGGCAGGGCATTCCACACCATTGCCACTCTCTGAGTAAAGAACCTGCCTCTGACATCTGTCTTAAACCTATCACCCCTCAATTTGCAGCTATGCCCCCTCGTACTAGCTGACATCATCATCCTAGGAAAAAGACTCTCACTGTCCACCCTATCTAATTCTCTGATCATCTTGTATGTCTCTATTAAATCCCCTCTTAGCCGCCTTCTCTCCAATGAGAACCGACCCAAGTCCCTCAGCCTTTCCTCATACGACCTTCGCTCCAGACCATGCAACATCCTGGTAAATCTCCTCTGCACCTTTTCCAATGCTTCCACATCCTTCCTGTAATGGGGCGACCAGAACTGTACACAATATCCCAAGTGAGGCCGCACTAGCATTTTGTACAGTTGCAGCATGACATCACGGCTCCGGAACTCAATCCCTCTACCAATGAAACCTAACACACCGTATGCCTTCTTAACAGCACTATCAACCTGGGTGGCAACTTTCAGGGATCCATGTACCTGGACGCCAAGATCTCTCTGCTCATCCACGCTACCAAGAATCTTTCTATTCACCCAGTATTCTGCCTTCCTATTATTCTTCCCAAAGTGCATCACCTCACATTTATCTGCATTGAACTCCATTTGCCACCTTTCAGTCCAATTCTGCAGTTTATCCAAGTCTCCCTGCAACCTGCAACATTCTTCCACACTGTCCACCACTCCACCGACTTTAGTGTCATCTGCAAACTTACTAACCCATCCACCTATGTCTGCGTCCAAGTCATTTATAAAAATGACAAACAGCAGTGGTCCCAAAACACATCCTTGTGGCACACCACTAGTAACCGGACTCCAGGCTGAATATTTTACATCAACCACCACTCTTTGGCTTCTTTCAGAAAGCCAGTTTCTAATCCAAACTGCTAAATCTCCTTCAATCCCACGCCTCCGCATTTTCTCCAATAGCCTACCATGTGGAACCTTATCAAAGGCTTTACTGAAGTCCATGTACACCACGTCAACTGCCCTACCCTCATCCACATGCTTGGTCACCTTCTCAAAAAACTCAATGAGGTTTGTGAGACACGACCTGCCCTTGACGAATCCATGTTGACTATCTCCAATCAAATTGTTGCTTGCTAGATGATTATAAATCCTATCTCTTATAATCCTTTCCAAAACTTTTCCGACAACAGATGTAAGGCTCACTGGTCTATAATTACCTGGGTCATCTCTACTGCCCTTCTTGAACAAGGGCACAACATTTGCAATCCTCCAGTCCTCTGGGACTAAACCTGTAGCCAATGACGACTCAAAGATCAAGGCCAAAGGCTCCACCATCTCCTCCCTAGTGTCCCAGAGAATCCTCGGAAATATCCCATCCGGCCCAGGGGATTTATCTACCTTCACACCTTCTCGGATTGATAACACCTCCTCCTTACTAACCTCAATCCTTTCAAGTCTAATAGCCTGTATCTCAGTCTTCTCCTCTACAATATTCTCCTTTTCCCGAGTGAAAACAGATGAGAAATATTTGTTTAGCATCTCTCTGATCTCCACAGGGTCCACACACAACTTCCCACTTCTGTCTTTGACTGGCCGTATTCTTACCCTAGTCATCCTTTTATTCCCCACATACCTATAGAAAGCTTTAGGGTTCTCCTTAATTCTACCTGCTCATGACTGCTCATGTCCCCTCCTTGCTCTTCTTAACTCTCTCTTTAAATCCTTCCTAGCTAATCTGTAACTCTCCATCGCCTCATCTGAACCATCTCGTCTCAATGTCACATAAGCCTCCCTCTTCCGCTTAACAAGAGATACAATTTCTTTTGTAAACCAAGGTTCCCTTACCTTATCACTTCCTCCCTGCCTGACAGGGACATACCTATCAAGGACACGCAATATCTGTTCCTTAAACCAGCTCCACATTTCGATTGTCCCCATCCCCTGCATTTTGCTACCCCATTCTATCCCTCCCAAGTCTTGCCTAATCGCATTATAATTGCCCTTCCCCCATCTATAACCCTTGCCCAGTGGCATGTTCCTATCCCTTTCCATCGCTAAACTAAACAGAACAGAATTATGGTCACTCTCTCCAAAGTGCTCAGCTACCACTAAATCAAACACCTGGCCTGGTTCATTACCAAGTACCAGATCCAGTGTGGCCTCCCCTCTTGTCGGCCCTTCGACATACTGTGTCAGGAAACCCTCCTGCACACATTGGACAAAAACCGATCCATCCGACGTACTAGAGTTATAGCATTTCCAGTCAATGTTGGGGAAGTTAAAGTCTCCCATAATGACCACCCTGTTCCTTTCACTCCTGCCCAGAATCGTTTTGCCAATCTTCTCCTCCACATCCCTGGAACTTTGCGGAGGCCTATGGAAAGCTCCCAGCAGTGTGACCTCTCCTCTCCTGTTTCCGACCTCAGCCCATACCACCTCAGTAGACGAGTCCTCGTCAAAAGTTCTTTCAGCCACCGTTTTACTGTCCTTGACTAACAAAGCCACACCTCCCCCTCTTTTACCACCTTCCCTGATCTTTATGAAAGATCTAAACCCTGGAACCTGCAACATCCATTCCTGACCCTGCTCTATCCACGTCTCCAAAATGGCCACAACATCGAAGTCCCAGGTACCTATCCATGTTGCAAGCTCACCTACCTTATTCCGGATACTCCTGGCGTTGAAGTAGACACACTTCAAACCAGCTTGCTGTCTGCCAGCACACTCCTGTGACAGTGAAATCCTGTCCATGTCCTCCCTACTCTCATCCTCCTGTGTACTGGAACTGCACCACAGGTTCCCATGCCCCTGCTGAGCTAGTTTAAATCCACCCGAATAGCACTAGCAAATTTCCCACCCAGGATATTAGTACCCCTCTGGTTCAAGTGAAGACCGTCGTGTTTGTAGAGGTCCCACCTTCCCCAGAATGAGCCCCAGTTATCCATATACCTGAAACCCTCCCTCCTGCGCCATCCCTGCAGCCACGTGTTCAGCTGATATCTCTCCCTGTTCTTTGCCTCGCTATCACGTGGCACGGGTAACAAACCAGATATAACAACTCTGTTTGTTCTAGCTCTAAGCTTCCACCCCAGTTCCCTGAAATCCTGCCTTATATCCCTATCCCTCTTTCTACCTATGTCATTGGTACCTATGTGGACCACGACTTGGGGCTGGTCACCCTCTCCCTTCAGGACCCCAAAGACACGATCCGAGACATCACGGACCCTGGCACCTGGGAGGCAACACACCAACCGTGAGTCTCTCTCGTTCCCACAGAATCTCCTACCTATCCCCCTAACTATGGAGTCCCCAATGACTAATGCTCTCCTCCTCTTCCCCCTTCCCTTCTGAGCAACAGGGACAGACTCTGCGCCAGAGACCTGTACCCCATGGCTTACCCCTGGTTAGTCGTCCCCCTCAACAGAATCCAAAACGGTATACCTGTTATTGAGGGGAATGGCTGCAGGGGATACCCGCACTGTCTGCCTGTTCCCTTTCTGTCCCCTGACTGTAACCCATCTACTTTTTTCCTGTACCTGAGGTGTGACTACCTCCCTGTAACTCCTCTCAATCACCCCCCCAGCCTCCCGAATGATCCGAAGTTCATCCAGCTCCAGCTCCAGCTCCAGTTCCCTAACGCGGTTTCCAAGGAGCTGGAGTTGGGTGCACTTCCCGCAGATGAAGTCAGCAGGGACACTGGTGGTGACCCTTCCCTCCCACATCCTACAGGAGGAGCATGCAACTGCCCTTGCATCCATTGCTATTGCTCTGAATTGTAAAAAACAGACTATTGGAAATGAAAACACTAGTAACTTACCAAATTGGCGCTCAGAACCTTTTTGGTTAGAGGAGGAGGATGGGTGGGAGACACTACCTTCGTAGTGTTTCGGGTAAAGCAACCGCCCAAATATATTACTTGACTTACTCAACCGTCTCGTGTCTGCTCCTGCTCGACGCGCTCTCCGCCTATTCACGAGGTAAGTTTTTAAAAGGAGAAGCTCACCTTCCCAGGCTGCCCTCGCGCCTCCTTCCGGACTCCCGCCACTGAAACGACTGAAAAAGTTCCTTAAAAGTGACATCACAGGTAGACTGGGTGGTGAAGAAGGCCTTGGCACGCTTGCCTTCATCAGTCAGAGCATCATATACAGGATTTGGGACATCATTATTGTGGCTGTTGAAGACATCGGTGAGGCCACTTTTGGAGTACTGCATGCAATTCTGGTCACCCTGCTGTTGGAAGGATGTTATTAGATTGGAAAGGGTACAAAACAGATTTACAAGCATGTTCCTGAGACTGGAAGATTTGAATTAAAAGGAGAGTCTGGATATGCTGAGACATTATCCCTGGATCTTAGGAGCCCGAGGGTGACCTTTGTAGACCTTTATAAAATCATGAGGGGCATAGATAAAGTGAATGGCCATGGTCTTTTCCCCAGGGTAGGAGAGTCCAAAACAAGAGGGTATAGGTTTAAGGTGAGAGGGGAAAGATTTAAAAGGGACCTGAGGGGCAACTTTTTCATGCAGAGGGTGGTGTGTGTATGGAATGAGCTGCCAGAAGATGTCATAGAGTCATAGAGGTACACAACATGGAAACAGGCCCTTTGGCCCAACTTGCCCAAGCCACCCATTGTTCAGAATTCAAACTAGTCCCATTTGCCATGTTTGATCCATGTCCTTCCATATGTATCCCATCCATATACCCATCCAAATGTTTCATAAATGACAAAATTGTATTTGCTTCCACCACTACGTCTGGCAGCCCATTCCAGACAGTCACCGCCCTCTGTGAAATAAATTGCTCTTTTGGACTCTTATGTCTCTCTCCTCTCACCTTAAACCTATGCCTTCTAGTTTTAGACTCCCCTACCATGGGGAAAAGCTGTCAACTATTTACCTTATCTGTGCCTCTCATGATTTTATATACCTTTACAACATCACCTCCTCAGTCTTCTACACTCCAGTGAAAACAGTTCCAGCCTATCCAACCGCTCCTTATAACTCAGACCTTCCAGTCTAGGTAGCATCAGAGTAAATCTTTTCTGCACTGCTTCTAGTTTAATATCCTTTCTGTAGTAGGGCAACCAGAACTGCATGCCAAATGTAGCCTCACCAAGATCTTGTACAGCTGCAATAAAAAGTCTCAACTCCTATACCCAATGTTCTGACCAATGAAAGCTAGCATGCCGAAAGCCTTCTTCACCACCCTGTCTATCTGTGACTCCACTTTCAAGGAGCTGCGAACAGGGATACAGACCCCTAGATCACTTTGTTCTATACTGCTCCCCTGGGCCCTACCTTTGACTGTATAAGTCCTGCCCTGGTTTGTCTTACCAAAATGCAACACCTTGCATTTGTCTAATTTAAACTCCATTTGCCATTCCTCAGCCCAGTTGGTCAAGACCCCGTTGTACTCTTAGATAACCACCTTTACTGTGCACTATACTACCAATCTTAGTATCATCCACAAACATACTAACCACACCTCCTAAATTCTCCTCTAAATCACTTATATAAATGATGAATAATAGTAGACCCAGCACCAATCCCTGTGGTACACTGCTGGTCACAGGCTTCCAGTCTGAACAACAACCCTCTACCGCCACCTTCTGTCTTCTGCCGTAAGCCAATTTTGTACCCAATTCGCTAGCTCTTCCTGGAAGTGGTAGAGGTGTGTACAATTACAGAATTTAAAAGACATTTGGACAGGTACATGGATAGAGGTATAGAGGGATATGGGCCAAATGCAAGCAAATGGGACTAGTTCAGTTTAGGATACCTGAACGAGTTAGGCTGGAGTGTCTGTTTCTATGGTATATGACGCTGTTATTCTATTTACTCTGCTTTCCATGGAGCAGATACCTTGGCACCAGATTTACAACACCTCTCTTCTAGAGAACCAGAGCAAATCCATCTTAAAGGCATATTTTGTCACAACATGCCTGGGAATTTGAAAAGGACTAGATTAGTGGGAACTTTACTCTATATCTTGTCCCATGCTGTCCCTGTCCTGTGAGTGTTTGTAGGGGACAGTGTAGGGGGAGCTTATCTCTGTAACTAACTCTGTGCTTGTGCTTGTGCTTGTGCTTGTCCCTGTCCTGGTAGTGTTTGATGGGGTCAGTATTGAAGAAGCTTTACTTTCAATTTAAGAGAGTAATTTGGATAAGTACATGAATAGGAAAGGTCTGGGGGATATGGGCCAAACACAGGGAAGTGGGGCTAGTTTAGTTTGCGCACATGGTGGGCATGGGCTAGCAGAACTGAAGGAAGTATTTCCATGCTGTTAACTCTGAGTAGCAGGTGTTTTACTCTTTATCTAACCCCCATGCTGTTCCTGTCTTGGGAGTGTTTGATCATGATATTGTTAAGGGAACTTTACTTCCAGTTTACTTTAAGTTTAAAAGAGTAGAGGTAGCTTTACTTGCAGTTTAAGAGAGTAGAGGAGACTTACTGTATATCTAACCCCATGCTATTCCTGTCCTAGGAGTGTTTGATGGGGACAGTGTACAAGAAGCTTTACTTTCTATCTGACTCCATGCTGTATCTGATCCTCAGTGTATTTGATGGAGGCAGTGTCAAGAAAGCTTTAATTTCGGTTTAAAAGTGTAGATGGAGCCATACGCTATATCTAACTGCATTCTGTACCTACCCTGGAAGTGATTAAAGAGGACAACGTTGAGGGGCTCTACTTCTGGTTTAGAAGTATCGAGGGAGCTTCTCTCTGTCAGTGCTGTACCTGTCCTGCGAGTGTTTGATGGGGACTGTTGCTCTGTATCTAGCTGCATGCTGTTCTTGTCCTGAGAGTGTCTTATGGGGGACAGTGTACAAAGAGCATTTTAGTTTCAAAGACAAGAAGCAGCTTTACTTTCAGAATAGGGGAAACTTCCATTTCAGGTTAAAAGAATATAGAGGTAGCTTTACTCTACATCTAACCCCATGCTGTACCAGGTTCTGGGAGTGTTTGATGGAGATAGTGTCAAGGAAGCTTTATGAATCATAGAATAGAATCATAGAATCCCTACAGTGTGGAAACAGGCCCTTCGGCCCAACAAGTCCACACCGACCCTCAGACATCCCACCCAGACCCATCCCCCTATTACCCACCTAATCTACACATCCCTGAACACTATGGCAACTTAGCATGGCCAATCCACATAGCCTGCACATCTTTGGACTGTTATAGTGACCAACTGCATTTATTATCCATAGCTACAGGTACAACACGGTGTTACATACAAAGTAAAACTCTCCCTTCACTGTCACCATCAAACACTCCCAGGACAAGTACAGCATGGGATTAGATGCAGTTTGAGAGTAGAGAAGCCTTACTCACCAAGTAGGGGCGACACGGTGGCTCAGTGGTTAGCACTGCTGCCTCACAGCGCCAGGAACCCAGGTTCAATTCCACCCTCGGGCAACTCTCTGTGTGGAGTTTGCACATTCTCCCCGTATCTGCATGGGTTTCCTCCGGGTACTCTGGTTTCCTCCCACAGTCCAAAGATGTGCAGGTCAGGTGGATTGGTCATGCTAAATTGCTCATAGTGTTCAGGGATGTGTAGATTAGGGGAATGGGTTTGGGTGGGATGCTCGGAGGGTCGGTGTAGACTTGTTGGGCCGAAGGGCCTGTTTCCACACTAGGGACTCTATGGATATAACGGATGAAACTAACTGGGATCAATGTATCCTTTCAAAGGCCAACTACTGGCAGTGTGGCTTGGAATAAGGAAAATGTTTTATTAACTGACTGCTGGGTGAAGGTGAGAATCTAGTTTGGGAAGCTGTTGAGACCTGAAATGAATAAAATTGCATGGGAAGGAGGATATTTAGCTGAATGGCTGAGATTCCCCTTGTGCAATGTGCATTTTACTCAACATTTTTCCCACTCCATTTGAATAAATCTGTCAGGTGCAAAAGCTTCAAAATATTTTTAGGCCTTTAACAGATTATCAGTGCAAATTTAATTTTTAACTTGGCTTAAATGTCGCTGGCCAGACTAACATTTCTTCCAGGCCAAGCAGCATCATAGGAGCAGGAAAACTTGACGTTTCGGGCCTAGACCCTTCATCAGAAATCATTTCTGATGAAGGGTCTAGGCCCGAAACGTCGTTTTCCTGCTCCTATGATGCTGCTTGGCCTGCTGTGTTCATCCAGCCCCACGCCTTGTTATCTCGGATTCTCCAGCATCTGCAGTACCTTTTATCTCTAACATTTCTTCCAATTACTTCAGGTAAGTCGTGGTGAGCTGCCTTCTTAAATTGCCTCAGTCTGAGTTGTGGAGATACACCCACAATGCTATGATGGAGGGAGTTCCAAATCAGGAAATTCTGTGGCTTGGAGGGGAACCTATAGATGGTGGAATTCCCATGCATCTACTGCCCTTTTCTCTCCAAGTAATTGAGGTTGTTTGTTGTATGCATTAAATTTAGGTGTATATAAAAATTCACTAAAGCTCTTTAGACAGCACTCATGACCACTACTGTCTGGAAAGACGAAGCCAGGAGATGCAGGCAGTGGTGTTCCCTTGTAACTTTTCCTCCAAACCACTCACCATCCTGACTAAGAAACATATCGCCGTTCCTTCAGTGTTGCTGAGTCAAAATCCTGGAACTCCCTCCCTAACAGCATTGTGGGTCAACCTACAGCACATGGACAGCAGCGGTTCAAGAAGGCAGCTCTCCACCAGCTTCTCAAGGGGATAGGTGATAACTGCTGGGCCACACATCTCATGGGCAATTTTTAAAAAAAAAAAGTTGGCGGAGACACGTTGGATAATTACGTAAGCATATATAAGCACACTTATTGACGCTAGTCTGGGAGTAGTGTTAGCAGCTAGAAGCTTATAGTGTTTCACTCTGTGAGTAAAGTTGAATTGAATAAATGTTGACTTGTGGTGTGCTACTTCACTATCTGGCTTTTAGGGGATTGGCATATTAGCAGAGAATAACTGCCTACACGTGAAAGTTGGAAACTCTGAAAAATATTCAGGTCGAAGATTAAATCGAAGCAGCTTTTGTGAAAAATGACTGAAAAGGAAATGTAAATTGTCAGGATATGAAAACCCACTGAGGTTCTCAGAGTCTGAACCTTATGACCAGTGGGAAAATGAAGTGAGCCCTAAAAAGCCGACCTAAAACCCACATAGTCATTAGGCTTTCCCCAGATACCTGAGCAACAATGGGGTCTGTCCTCAAGTTTATCTGCAGAAAATAATTTTGAAACAAACTGTTGGGTAAAAAAAAGACACTTTTAGCTGCTGTTGAACTTTTGAGTGATAATAAGCTCTTTGTCCAGTATACGCAAGGCTTTTCATCTCCCTTGCACAGCTCTCAATTAAAATTAGTTTGGATTCGCATTCCTCCAGATAACTCTTCAGTGCAAAAGAAGCATCATTGGACTTGCAGCATTAACTATATTTATCTCTCCACAGATGCTGCCAGACCTACTGAGTTTTTCCAGCACTTGCTGTTTTTATTTCCCCCAGATGATGCATGTCATTACATTGTTGTAAAGTGTGCTGCCAGGTATCCATAAACATCGACTATGATTTGTCCCACCTCCTCAATTTCAATGTGGTGTAGCACATGTAGCAGTAACAACATTCACAACTTGTATTTTTATAGTAAACTGTATATCTTCAAGGTGATTCAAAGAAGGATTAAGAAACAAAATTTGACTAATCCACTCAAGTAGATATTAGGTCAGATATTCAGAACCTTGTGTGAAGAGAGGTGTTTTCAAACTTGTCATCTAGGGAGCTTAAGGCATGACCACTGTTGTTTGAGCAATTATATTTGGGAATTCATAAAATACCATAATTTAGAGGAGCGCAGAAACCGGTAGGCTGTCGGAACTGTAGAAATTTAGAGATGGAGGGTTGGGAAGATGAGATCATGGAAGAATTTGAAAGCGAGGATGATCATTTTAAAATCAAGCCGTTGCATGAGAGGGAGTCAATATAATTAAGTGAGCACAAGTGTGATAGGGGAACTAGACTCTGGGTTAAGACACAGGGAACAGACATTTGGATGACCGTTCAAGTTCACAGTAGGTAGAATTTGAGCAAACCCCTGGAGTGTGTTGGCATAGTCCATTCTTGAGTAGTGATTCTTGAACCCTTTCAATTGACGGAGCCCTTTTCAAATGGGTTAGTAATCATGGAGCCTCCCCCCAACTGAATTATGATACCATATAGTATTAATAGATCGTAGAATCCCTACAGTGTGGAAACAGGCCCTTCAGCCCAACAAGTCCACACTGACCCTCAGACCATCCCATCCAGGCCCATCCCCCTATAACCCACCTAACCTGCACATCCCTGAACACTACAGGCAATTTTCTATGGTCAATCCACCTAGCCTGCACATCTTTGGACTGTGCGAGGAAACCGGAGCACCCGGAGGAAACCCACACAAGCACTGGGAGAATGTGCAAACTCCACACAGACAGTCACCCGAGGCAGGGATATCGAAGCCGGGTCCCTGATGCTGTGAGGCAGCAGTGCTAACCACTAAGCCACCGTGCCGCCTCATGGTATAGTATAAATGTTCTGCAGGCAAAGTGTATTTCAATAATGCTTTTAATGAAACATATTCACCGATTTCGCTGAAATGAGTATGTCTGCTTCCCACTGCAGCAGCTGTCTTTCTTTGCCCTAAGAGGGCAGGAAACAATAGATCGGGAGCACAGAGAGAATAGGAACCAGGGAAAAAGAGCAGAGAGAGCACCACAGAGAGCAAGAGGGGAACAAGGGTGTGAGGACCACACCTGTAGCCACAGTTCATTTACATACTCTCGATCAGATTGGATTGAACTACACTTCTCAAACAGAAAGCAAATTCCTGTAAACAACATTTTTCCTTTTTGAATTAAAAGCTAAAAATTATTCAACAATTTGAATTAGGTGATTTAACAGCAGCAATCTAGAAGTGTGGTGCACAGCATTAACATATTATGGCTTAAATATGGTCGTTTTCCTTTTCTAACTTGTCAATAGTATGAGACTAAAGGCTTACAAATATCTTATTGCTCTTTGTTCTCGACTCTTAGAGAGAATAACAAGATCCATGATGAAGAACAACAATTGGCGCTGTTCAAACACCTGAGACATTGAACAAATGCCAGTTACCAAACCTCTCGGCACCACCTGTAGGGTTCTTGGCCAATGTGACAACAGTGCCTATGCTTCGCAAGTACTTTTTTAAAAATTCACTGCACCTGGGATGTGGGCATTGCTGGGTGGACCAGCATTTATTGCCTATCCTGAGTTGCCCTTGAAGGTGGTGGTGAGCTTTGAAATGGAATGGCTTTGAAATGCCTTGGTACACCCTGGGATTGTAGATTATATCATAAGAAGCGCAGGATTAGATCATTCAGTCCAACAAGCTTGCTCCATTGTTCTACAAGATAACCCATCTCACTGTAGCTTTAACTCAACATTTCTACCTGTCCCCCAAATTTCTTGACTCTTTGTTGATCTGTCTAACTCAGCCTTGAGTAAATTCAATGATCCAGCGTCCACTGTTTGTTGGAATAGAGAATTCCAAAGACTAATGACCATCTAAGAGAAGAAGTTCCTTCCATCTGTCTTAAATGGGTAACTTTTGTTTAATACTGTGTCCTCTAGTTCTAGATTCCCCCACAAGAGGAAAAGTCTTTTCAGCATCCACCCAGTCAAGTCTTCTCAGAATCTTGGGTTTCAAGAAGATAGTCTGTAATTCTTTTAAACTCTAGTACATATAGCTCCAATCTTATCAGCCTTTCCTCACAAGGCAAACCCTTCTTTGCAAGAATCCACCCAGTGCACCTTTGCTGAACTGCTTTCAATGCAAATAAGGAGACCAAAGATGCAAACAGTACTCGAGGTGTGGTCTTAGCAATGCCGTGTACAGTCTTCATTATTTTTATGCTCTATCCCCCTTAGAATAAAGGCTAACATTCCATTTCTCTTCCTGATTACTTGCTATGCCTCACTTTTTGTAATTTCTTCAGTTTTTCATTGTGAGCATTCCTGGAAAGTCCAGCAATTATTGTCCCTAATATCTCTTGAAATGAGGGGTTTGAGCAGCCAATTCAGGGGGCAGTTGAGAGTCAGCCACATGTAGGCCAGACCAAGTGAAATTAGCAGATTTCCTTTGTTAAAGAGGATGAGTGAACCAGATAGGTTTTGCAACAATTGATAGTTCATGGTCACCAGTAGTGAAGATAGCTTTCAATTTCAGATTTATTAATTGTATTTGAATTCCACCAGGTTTTATGATGTGAATAGAACCATGCCCCCAGAGTCTCTGAATTGTTAACAAAAACAGAAATTGCTGGAAAAGCTCAGCAGGTCTGACAGCATTTGTGGAGAGAAATCAGAGCTAACGTTTTGCGTCTAGTGACCATTCTGAGGAAGGCCTAGGAAATGTTAACTCTGATTTCTCTCCGCAGATTCTGCCGAACTTGCTGAGCTTTTCCAGCAATATCTGTTTTTGTTTCTGATTTTCAGCTTCCACAGTTCTTTCAGTTTTCCTCTAAATTACTAGTCTAGTTTGTGACTAGCCACCAACTACCCTCTGCCTACCCATTGTTAATGTACAAGGACACCCAGATCCCTCAACAATGCAGCATTCTGCAGTCTCTCTCCATTTAAATAATATTGTGCTTTTCTGTTCTTCTTGCCAAGTTGGACAACCCCATATCTTCCCAGATGATACTTCATTTGGCTCGTTTATTTCCCACTCACTTTCCCTCATTATATCACTAAAAGTTCTCTTCTTATCCTTCTCACAACTTATTTTCTTACCTATCTTTGTATCCTCCTAAAATTTGCTTACAATGCAGTCAGTCCTTCCATCCGCATCATTACTGAAGCTCATAAATAGATGAGAACCCCAGCACTGATTCCCTGCAGCACTCTAATTGTTATCGTTTGACAACTCAAAAATGACCTTTTTATCCTTGCCCACTGTTTCCTGTTCATTCGCCAATTTCTTATTTCTTGAAGCAGTGCAGAATTCAGACTGTTGTGTTGTTGACTGGGTGAGTGGTGTGAACTTTCAATAGATTGGTTACCATTGCCTGTCCAGGCTATTTTAGTTTCTAAGCAGAAGTATGTTGCTACAGGCCTCCCTGTGAACAGACTGAAGGGAGAAGTGTGTGAACGCAAAGTGTCCGTGATATGTTTGGTCACTTCGTGTGAATACAGTTAAATACAGTGGATCTTCTTTTTGTTATCCATTCATGAGACATGGACATTGCGGGCCAGGCTAATATTTATTCCTCATCCCTAATTGCCTAAAAGGCAGTTCAGAGTCAACCACGTTGCTGTGGGTTTGGAGTCACCTGTGGGCCAGATCATGGAAGGATGGCAGATCTCCTTCCCTAAAGGACAATAGTGAACCAGGAGAGTTTTCCCTGGCAATTGGCAGCAGTTCATCATTAGACTGTTAATCCCAGATTTTTGTTGAATTTACATTCCGCCATATGCCAGGGCAGGGTTTGAACGTGGATCCCTAGCACTTCACCTGCGTCACTGGATGAAGTCTAGTGTTAAAACCAGTAGACCATTTCCTCCCCAAAATAGAATTTGGTGTTCAGCTGCATGGATCTTCAAAATGTCACAAACAGGTGCAGAAAACAACCAAGAAAGCTAATGGAATGCTGGCCTTTATGTCTACATGACTGGAGTACAAGGATGCGAAAGTTATACTGCAGTTATACAAAACCCTGGTTAGACTCTACTTGGAGCATTGTGAGCAGATCCGGGCAACACAGCTTAGGAAAGATATATTGGCCTTGGAGGGAGTACAATGTAGGTTTACAAGAACGATACCTGGACTTCAGAGGTTAATTTATGTAGAGTGATTACACAATTAGGCCTCTCTGATCTGATCAAAGTCGTCAAGATATTAACAGGAGCAGACAGGGTAGACAAAGATAAACGATTCCCGCTAGTTAGGGATTCTGGAATTAGGCAGTTTAGTCTAAGAATCAGGACCAGGCTCAGGCTATTCAGGAGAGATGTTAGGAAGCACTTCTACATGCAAAGAGTAGTGGATGTTTGGAACTCTGTTCCACAAATAGCAGTGGATGCAGGATCAATGGTTCATTTTAAATCTGAGATAGATAAGTTTTTGTTAAACAAAGGTATAAAAAGATATTGGACAAAGGCAGATACGGAGTTAGGCCTTGATCAAACATGATCTCATTTATAGGTGCAACAGACTTGAGGGGCTGAATGGCCTACTACTGTTCCTGTAGTTCCTATGTTTCTGTGTATGCGCAGTATAATAGTATATGTCATCAGTTGGTGATAATATGCATGATGAACAAGGCCATATATTTGACATGGTGTTGCTAAGAATGGGATGATTGTGCTATTGCTGCAGCACTTGCCATTGAGATAGCTGAGCCAACAGGAGGTTGAAGCTCCTGTAGAAGCTTGGTCACCAATTGAGCAAGAGTCGGACTATTTTAGCCCAGCTTTTGGAGAAGTTGTGGGAGTAGGTATAGCCAAAGAATAAGAAAAAAATGAAGTAATGCTCGTGCGCAAGTTGTAGGATTGGATGAAGAAGTGTGGGTTTCAGGTTGCGGGAGGTATTCTAAATCATCACAGCCATAAGAAGTTTCTGAATCTTAAGGCTATAAAATCGACTTGTCATTTTCTACATGTCAAAAACGAAGTCATGAACTATAATAATTCTCCCTGTCCCTTCCCAAATTTTGGGTGTGGTATCAGAATAAAGCAATGATGTAATTTCAAGTGTTTGCCTGCAATCGTGAAGAGTTCAATCTTTACTTTAATATCCAGAAGATATTAAAGCATCTTGGCCAAACTAATTGACTTTAGGTAAGTGTTGTTTGAAAGGAAAGAACCAAAAAGTGACACATTGCACTGCGATCCGCTGAAACCATCTTCCAGACTAGCGAGTACAAGACTGGGACTTTTGGGTCATCACCGCTGATGTACTTTACTATTTGTCTGCAGCCCTGGGCCATGGAAAGGACACAAAGATACCTATCTGTGTCAGGTTACATTTAACTGGTTAAAACAGAACTCAAAGTCAATTTATCAGCCAATCAATTAACAGTTATTTGCAGGGTTGCTGAAACCTCCGAAATGGATGATCAGTGCAAGTTAAAGATCTTTCAAAATTATGCAAAATAAAAGCATTAAGAGCAGGGCACATGCAAAAGATGGAGAGGTAACGGTTCTTTCTTAAAAAGAGCACCTGAGGTGTATGAAGTTCTGTTTCACCGGAGAAAGGATACTGAGCAAATCATTAGAAAAGATTTTAGAAACCTGACAAACCCCCAGAACCTGATGGACTTCATCCCAGGATCTTCATAGAAGTGACTTTCAAGATAGGTGCATTCATTGTAATTCTCCAGATTTCTCTAGATTCTGGGAAGATCTCTCAGATTGGAAAATAACAAATGTATCTCCTCTTGTCAGGAAAGGAAATTATAGGGTGCTTAGCCAACATCTGTCATCATGAAATTACCAGGAACTATTATTAAAGAAGTTAACACAGGGCACTTTGAGTTCTTTGAGGAAGTCACAAATAGCATAGATAAAGGGAAACTTGGAAGTAATGTGCTTGGATTTCCATAAAGCATTCGATAAGGTGCCATATCAAATGTCACTGCATCAAATAGGTATGTAGAGAGTAGGAGCAGATATAGTCTATTCAGCCCTTCAAGCCTCTTCTGACATTCAATATGATCATGGTTGATCCCCTATCTTAATGCTATATTCTTGCTCTCTCCCCATATCCCTTGATGCCTGTTAAAATACAAAAGAAAACAATCTCTTTCTTGAATATATTCAGTGACTTGGCCTCCACAGCCTTCTGTGGTTGAGAATTCCACAAGTTCACTATCCTTCAAGTAAAGAAATTTTTCTTCATGTCAGTCCTAAGCGATCTGCCGTGTATTGTGAGACTTTGTTCCTTGGTTCTCGACTCCCCCACCAGGAAAACATTCTCCCTCCACCTACTGTGTCCGGCACTGTTGGAATTTTATATGTTTCAATCAGGTTCTCCTCTTATTATAATAAACTCTAGTGAACATCCAGTCAAACCAATATCTCCTCATAGGACAGTCCTGCCATATCTGGTGTCAGCCTAGTGAGCCTTATTGCCCTCCCTCTATGGAACGCATGTATCCTGTCTGAGGTAGGGAGACCAAAACTGCACACAATCATCCAGATGTGGTCTCAACAAGGATCTGTATAACACACCTACTTCTGAACTCAAAGAGATCAAGGTGGGGTTAACATATTGGCATAGAAAGAGGATTGGATAGACTACTGGAAACAGACTGTCAAGATAAATGGGTCATTTTCAGCTTGTTGGAATGTAATTTGTAGCATGCCATAGTGCTGGTATCTCAACTGTTTACAATTTACATCAAATATGTGAATGAAGAGCCCAAGAATACAGTTGCTAAATTTGCTGATGACACAAAAGTAAGTAAGAGAGTGAGTTGTGAAGGAGACATAAGGAGGCTGCAAAGGAATATAGATAAGTTGAGATATTGAGAAATTGAAGATCTGCTAGATGTAGTATAATGTGGGGAAAACCTGAAGTTGTATATGTTGACAGGAAATGTGAAAAAGCAGCAGATTATTTAAAGGGAGACAGACGGTTGAATGCTGGGTATGGAAGGGTCTGGATATCTTTGTACATAAGTCACAAAAAGTTAGTTTGCTGGTACTGCAAGGAAATTGGGAAGGCAAATGGAGTGTTGTCATTTATTGCAAGAGGAATAGCATAGAAAAGTAGAGAATTTTGCTACAGTTGTACAGGGCGTTTGTGAGCTCACATCATGGAATCATACAGCACAGAAGAGGCCCTTCAGCTCAGCAAGTCTGTAGTACCAAAAATACACTAAATCTACACTTGTCCCACTTGCCAGCACTAGGACTATAGTCATACTCATCTGAGTACTTTTTGTAGTGAGGTTACCCGCTTCAACTACCCTCCCAGGCACTGTATTTCAGCCCCCTACCACACTCTGGATAAAAAAGATTTTTCCGCAAGCCGCCTCTAAACCCCCTTTCACCTTAAAAGTGTGCCCCCTTGTTATTGACTCTTCAACTCAGGGGTTAGCTGTTTTCTATCCACCCTGTTCAAGCCCCTTATGGACCTCAGTCAGGTCCCCTCTCAACCTTCTTTGCTCCAAAGACAACAGCCCAAGCTTATCTTGTCTCGCTTCATAGCTAAGATGCGCCATCCCAGGCAACATCTGGAGTACTATGTACAATTTTGGTCTCCTTCTTTAAGAAAGGATATAATTGCATTCAAAGCTGTTCAGAAAAGCTTCATTCAACTGATTCCTGGAATTAAGGGCTTATTTTAGGAAGCAACGTTAGACAAATGTGGCCTGTATCCATTGTGTAGTGATTGTAATGAGGTCAACCAGGTGGATATCATAAAATACAGTTTTCCTGGTTGGGGCTGTTAATCTGATCCAATCAGGGAACCCTGGCTGATGTATAAGAACAGGAGCGTCAGTCATCCAGCTCACTTTGAAAGCTGGCTCTGAGGGTGCTGGATCAGAGTCAAAGACTTTCCAGGTGTAAATAAAAGGTGACTTGGTGACAGGATACTGGCCTCTATGACGTTTTTACAGTGCTGATGAGAGAAAAGCACCCCCCTGAAAAAATTCACTCTCAACAGTCGTCTTTGAGTTGGGGTAAGCATTTCTCGCATCATCCCGTTAGTTGGGAAGCTTGACTCATTCAATTCTATCATTGAAGACTATGCCCAGTATGTGGAAAGAATGTGTTTTTTTTTTCCGAGCAAATGACATTAGGAAAGATGAAAAACAATGAGTAATTTTCCTGACAGCTGGTGGACCTGCAGCAGTTTCGGTTATTAGGACCCTTACTTTCCCTGAGGGATAGGTACTAAAACCTTTCAACAGTTGATGGATTTATTTAAGGAATATTATGACCCTAAGCCTCCTCTAGTTCTGAGATGCTATCAGTTTTATTCGGCAATCCGAGAGCCAGGGGAATTCATATTCGGATTTTTGACTAGGTTAAGATGACTGGCAGAGTCATGTGACTTTGTTTTAACCCTTAATGAGATGCTGACAGACTGTTTAGTATGTGGGATTAATGCTGTAACGACGCAAAAGCATTTACTAGTTGAAGCCCGACTGAACTTCAAACAGACACTACAACTGGCTTTATCATTAGAAAATGCGGCAAGTGTGGTATTCCGATGGAAGCGGCCACCTGCGCCAGTCTGACTGAGCTTACGGAGCACCACTTGAGTGAAGGCAATTGCAAAGCATCACTCAGGACATATCCTGAACAGTGGGATTCTAGGTCAGCCCACAGCAAAACCCCAAAACAAAGCCAAGCCTCGGCCAAACAGTTAAAATTCTCTTCAGGATCCGGGCTGGCAAGCCATTGTAGCTGCTGCTGATATGCGGACTTGAGACAGCAAAAGAGTTCCACGAGACCTAAATTGAGTAATGGAAGCCATTGGCAAGTATCCAGGAGAGTGCACACCGTGGAAAGTCTGCTTACTTCTGGTTTGGAACAAATAAATTGCTTAGCAACATTCAAATCAGAATCAATCAAAATGAACATCTGGTTAAATGGTCAACCGGTTCTAATGGAGGTGGTTGCCAGTGTAGCGGTTTCACTGATTGCATAGCTAGTCTTTAATAAAATTCGTTCTGAACTCCAATACTTAAGTTTGCACAAGGCCTTGACTCGACTGAGAACCTACACTGGAGAACCTTTACAAATTAAGGTTACAACTTCGGTTCCAGTCTCTTGTGAGAAGCAGCTGATTCAGTTACTACAGATTGCAGTAAAAGGTTTGGGCTCAATGGGGCAAAATTGGTTGAGAAAGAATCACCTAGATTGATTCAACATTTTTCGATTAGAAAATGGCTGCCTGAGTGAAGGCCTAATTAAATATCTGGAGATTTTTCAGTAAGGTCTAGGAACTAACAAAGGAGCCAAGGACACCTTATATGTTGACCAGGAAGCAATTCCATGATTCTGCAAGGCCTGCCCAGTGCCATGTGCCTTACGGGTAAAAGAAGAGGCAGAAAATCAGAAGGCTGGAAAGCGAAGGAATCTCCTATGATGCTGCCTGGCCTGCTGTGTTCATCCAGCCCCACACCTTGTTATCTCGAATCATCAAACCAGTCCAGTTTGCAGAATGGGCAGCATAGGTTTAACGGATTGCGAAGTTCATCAGGTCGGTTTGCCTTTGTGGGGATTCTATAAACAAATGGTAAACTGCTTCTTGCAGCTGGATAGATACTCAAGCCCTCGTGTAGAAGATTTATACGCAAAGTTGGCAGGGGGCTGTCCTTCACAAAGCTGGACATGAGCCAGGCATACTTGCAATTGCAATTAAATGAGGATTCCCAGACATATGCTACAATTAATACCCATAAGGGTTTGTACCAATATATGAGACGGCAATTTGGGACATTGTTAGCCTGTGCAGTTTTTCTGTGGATGGCCTACCTCAGGTTGTCATTTTCTAGATGATGTGCTAATAACAGGGAAGACCAATAAAGAACACTGAGAGAACTTAGACCTTAGGTGTTTCTTCCAGGTGGGCATGTGACTTAGAAGGGAAAAATTGTGTGTTCCAGGCACCCCAAATGACCTGCTTGGGTGACAGAGTCGATAAGATTGGGTTAAACCCATTGCAAGATACGGTAAACACGATCAAAGGTGCTCCTGCTGCCATGTCTGCACCAGAACTCACGTCTTTTCCTGGGCTGGTGAACTATTATGGAAAGTTCATACATAATCTAGCCTCCATCTTGGCTTCTTTTGCATTAATTCTTAAACAAGCGGCAGCCTTGGAAATAGTTGTGTAGCGAAGCCATAACTTTGATTTATTGTCACCTGTACTGAAATACAGTGAAAAGCTTTGTTTATGAACGATACAGGCAGATTGCAGCAAGCAAAGGATGTACAGTTCAAAAAGACTTAGAGGCATACAGGTTACATTGCAGGTTACATTATTTGAGGCTAGAGTCCATTCAACAGTCTGATAGTGAAAGAAGCTGTTCTTGAACCCGCTCGTGCATGTATTCAGGCTTCTGTATCTTCTGCCTGATGGAAGAGGTTGAGGAGGTCATTCCCAGGGTGCGATGGGTCTTTGATGTTGGCCGTTGATGGAAGGTTGGCTTCCGTGATGGTCTGGGCTGTGCACACCACCTTCTGTAGTTTCTTGAGGTCCTGGGCAGAGCAGTTGCCATACCAGGCCGTTATGCACCTGGACAGTATTCTTTCAATGGTGCATCTGTAGAAATTGGTGAGAGACGTTATGGACATATCAAATTTCCTGAGCCACCTGAGGAAGTAGAGGTGTTGTTGTGCCTTCTTGACTGTTACACTTACGTGGGAAGTCCAGGACAGGTCATTGGTTATCGTCACTCCGAGGAACTTGATGCTCTTCAGGGAAGTGAAGAAACAGCTATCATCCTCTAATGTGTTGGTACACCATGATCCCAAGCGAGATCTGGTATTGACATGCGATGCCTCCCCATACAGCATCGAAGTAGTATTAGCTCGTAGGTGGCCCAATGGAGAAGATCGTCCAATAGCATGTGCATCCAAGACTTTGACTAATGCAGAGTGTAAATACTAAGGTTTTAAAGTAGATTTGTAGCTCGGATTGTGGATGTTGTGGTTGGTTGGCTCGCTGAGCTGGTTTGTTGTTCCGCAGACGTTTCGTTACCCTGCTGGGTAACATCATCAGTGTAGCCTCCGATGAAGTGCCGTTGTGTTTTCCCGCCTGTTATTTAAACTCTGGTGACCATTGAGCTGGATTACCTCACTTCCGGTTTTCCTTTGTAATGGGGTGTAAATGGGATTGAGCTCTATGCGTTTATTGATGGCTTTCTTCGTGGAGTACCAGGCTTCTAGGAACTCCTGTGCTTGTCTCTGCTTTGCTTGTCCCAGGATCTTGGTGTTGTCCCAGTCGAATTGGTGGTTCTCCTTGTCCATGTGGAAAGAGATGAGTGAGTATTGGTCATGTATTTTTGTAGCCAACTGATGTTCTTGTACCCTGGTTGTTAATTTCCTTCCTGTTTGTCCGATGTAGTGTTTGTCACAGTCTCTGCAGGGAATCTTGTATATGACATTATATGACTACGCCAGGGAGAAGAAGAGTACCTCTTCTAGGTATTCAAAGACAATGGATACCTGAAAATCCGGGTCAGAAGATGCCTATTACACCAGCGACACCATGAAGACACTACACGCCCCGACACACTCATCACGCTACCTTACATCAGGAACACATCTGAACTGACCACAAGACTCCTACAACCACCGGGCATCAGAGTAGCACACAAACCCACATCAACCCTACGACAACTGCTCACCCAAACCAAAGACTCACTACCCACTATGGACAGGACCAATGTCATATACAAGATTCCCTGCAGAGACTGTGACAAACAGGAAGGAAGTTAACAACAAGGGTACACGGACATCAATTGGCTACAAAAATACACAACCAATACGCACTCATCTCTATCCACACGGTAAGGAGAACCACCAATTCGACTGGGACAACACCAAAATCCTGGGACAAGCAAAGCAGAGACAGGCATGGGAATTCCTAGAAGCCTGGTACTCCACGAAGAAAGCCATCAACACATAGAGATCGACCCCATGTACACTCCATTACGAAGGAAAACCGGAAGTGAGGTAATCCAGCTCAATGGACCCCAGAGTTTAAAAACCAGGCGGGAAAAAAACGGTGCTTCATCGGAGGCTGCACTGATGATGTTACCCAGCAGGGTAATGAAACATCTGTGAACTAACGAATCAGCTCGGCAAGCCAATCAACCACAAGAGTGTAAATACGCCCAGATAGAGAAGGAAGTTTTGGCGGTCACAGTTGGAGTGAGGAAGTTCCAACGATACCTTTACAGATGGAAATTTGTAATAATAACAGACCACAAACCCCTGCTAGATCTACTTAGAGGATAAGGCAATGCTGCCCGTAGCTTCAGACTGAATTCAGCAGTAGGCTCTTTTTCTGGGTGTTATAATTACAAGTTAGAACGCTGCCCAGCAGGCCAAGTATTAATATTAACTTCGGACAAAATATTGAATTTAGACGCACTTAGCCTGTCATACATAGACATACACTTGGACTGTCAAGCCTGTGCTGCCACATTGAGGAGGCATTGAGCCACCTCCTGCTGGCAGAAACACCACTCATGGTTAACACCACTGGAAGAGTCCAGTTTTAAATTTTCTGGACATACTTCCAGTCGCAGCTGACAGTATCAGACTTTGGACATAGAAAGATCAGATCCTGGCAAAACTGAAACAATTGGTGTTGATGGGGGAAACCAAAGGGTCGTCATAATCAGAATCTTTTTTGACCAAAAGACGCCAGATCACAGTAGAGGATGGCATATTATTATGGGGAACAAGAGTGATTGCCCTGAGAAAAGGTTGCTGTCAGATACTGGCTGAACTCCAACACGGTCATCCAGGGGTTTCCATAATGAAGATGTTGACGAGACCTTATGTCTAGTAGCCAGGATTGGATGCAGACATAGCCATGTTGGTGGGGCAGTGCCCATTGTGCCAACAAGGACAAAAATTACTGCCAGCACCGAAGCTCCTCCTCATTCATGGGAATGGCCGGGTAAACCCTAAACTTGGTTGAGCCCATGAAAGGACCTGCTTAGTCGATATGCAATGTTCTGAATCATTGTTGACACCCATTCAAAGTATCTGGACATGCAAAGAGTTCATTCGTCAAACAGGGGGATGACGATAGAGATCCTTTGCAGTATACAGACCCCTTGAAGTATTAGTCACAGATAATGAGCCATCGTTTACCAGTCGAATGGCTCTTGACATATAAAGATAGATATAGGGGGTGGACTAGGAAGTAGAATTGTGGGTACAATTCAATCAGCCAGAATCTTATAATGTGGCAGCACAGGCTTGACAGTCCGAATGGCCTACTCCTGTAGTACATTTCTATGTACGACAGGCTAAGTGTGTCTAAGTTCAATATTTTGTCTGAAGTTAATGTTACATTAATAGGTATCATTATTGCAGGTAGGAAAAGAGACGATGCCTCTAAGAACCAGAAAACCTGTCAAGGATGGCTTAGCGCACCATCGAGGAGCCACAAATGGTAGCCCATCAAGTCTGCACTGGTCAAAAACATCCAACTATTCTAATCCTGTTTTTCAGCATTTGGTTCATAGCATTGTATGCCTTGGCATTACAAGTGCACATCTCAATGCTACTTAAATATTATGAGGGTTGCCTTCTCGACCATCCTTACGGGCAACGAGTTCCAGATTCCTTCCATGCTCTCAGTTTAAAAAAAAATCTTTCCTCACATCCCTTCTAAACCTTCTGTCCCTTACCTTAAATCTATGCCCCCAGTTATTGATCCCTCCACCAAGGGGAAAGGTTTCTTCTTGTCTGCCCTATCTGTGCCTTTGATATTTTTATACATCTCAATCATGTTCCCCCTCAATCTCCGCTGCTCCAAGGAAAATAAAACGAAGTCTATTCAATCTCTCTCCGTAACTAAAAGTCTCCAGCCCAGGCAATGTCATGGTAAATCTCCTCTGCATCCTATCCAGTGCGACCAAATCCCTCCTAAATTGTGAATTCCAGAATTGCACACAATAGTTGTGGCCTAACCGACATTCTGCATAGTTCCGGCAGAACTTCCTTGCCCTTGAGCTCCATGCCTTGGCTAATAAAGGCAGTTATGCCAAATATTCCTCCATTCCTTCAGTGGAAAGGTGATGATGTAGTGATAGTGTCACAGGATTTGTAAACTAGAGGCCCACGCTAATGCTTTGGAGATAAAGGTTCAAATCCCACCTTTGGTGGTAGAATTTGAAATTAATTCATAAAATCTTCCATATAAAGCTGACAGATACTGGCCAATAAGTGGTTATTAACAATTACAGGGCAGAGACCATCAAGAATGAGGAACTGTAGGGCTAAAAATGATGCAGGAACAAATGCATGCTAAATGGAGAAAATTAGATTGGATTTACTCGTAGAAGCCCCAAAACTGTTGTTTGCCATGGAAAGTAAAAGATCATGCAAACTGCAGATACTGAGGGGAGAAAACAGCAAACTATAAATTGAATAACTTAGAAGCAGTTGCTCAGTACAGAGTACATTGGACTCCAGTTGCCAGCTCAGATGAATGAATGTTGACAATTTCATTTGAAAAGTGATGCTTTCATCAGTACAGCATTCCATCATTATAGCAGCTGAATAACAACCTCGATAATGTGCTCAAGTCTCCTGGAGTGGGGCTTGATCCTCAGGGGAGTGCCAAAAGCTAAGCCACCGGAGTGTCAGATCTGAAAACTGATAAACTCAGTCAGCACTGGGAGTTTAACTGAATTTGTTCACAGTCTAATGCTTAAAATAACTTGCAGTGTTCTGCAATGCCGTACAACTTGTACAATGCTTGTACAGCTGTGAAACACTGAAACATACTGTACCTGTGCCAAATCACAGTGCAGCAATCTGTTTTTTGGCCAGTGGCATTGTAATAGGCTCACTTATGTAAATGATGTCAGCCACTGAGAGATTTTACAAAGTGTATTCTCGAATTTAGATTAGAGAAGGAAATTTGCTGTTTATTGTCAATATTTCACTAACTATTGCCGTGACTGATCATTGAATTGCAACACATCATCCTGCTCAGTATGCTTATTAATGAGATACTACATAAGAAAATACCTTTGTGGCTTTTTGGCGGTACTATAAGCAGCCCCTGATAGGTTTTCTGGTTCTGTGAAGTGATTAAGATGCTGATTTTATTTGTGGAACTTTTTGGTTGGATGTCAGATAGTATGAAATCAGCACAGCCCCCTTTTATATTCAGCTTGACAGCTCAGCATATGGCCTTGACTGGGTTTCTATAAACAGACAGGTTGAAACAGGAAAGTCATCAGGTTTAATAGCTGACGATGTGATGATGAACTGTCATGGCATAAAGAAGAGTGGGCTGGAAATTAAACTCACGCATGCAGCAGACATAGCTTTTTTTAAAAAGTACATTATTTATGCAGTCATTCCAATTATTGAAAAATGCCCCCACTATAAACTAATGAACAAACCTCAGTGTAATGGTGTTTCTTATGTCTACAGATAGAGAAACTGTTTATAAAAAAAAAAATCTCCCCATCCTTCTGTGTGAGGATTGAATAATCTTAAAAAATATGCTTGTGTTTGTGGGTTTTGCTTCCAATACATCAAAGATCACAAATTGCAGAGACGTGGCTGCAGGCTATCATTGATTCGGACTAAATATTAAAAGGTGCATGACATTTTAGGAAGGAACAGCAGCTAGGAAAAGGTGTGGCTCTGTTAATTAATGATGGTATAGTTTCAGTTCAGCAAACCAGGATATTGAAGCAGTTTGAGTAGAGATCAGAAATGATAACAATAAGAAGTAACATGTGGAAATGGTACACAGACCTCCTAACAGTAGCCATATGGTAGGATAGAGTATAAAGGAAGAAATAATGGGAGCTTGTCAGAAACGTACCACAATAATCATGGAGTATTTTAATCTCCATACAGACTGAAAAAAATAAGATGAGTAAAGGTTGCCTGGATGATGAGTTCATTTAGTAATTTCTGCAGGAGTTCTTCAGGATAGTGTTCTAGGCCCAACTATCTTCAGCTGTTTCATCAATGACCCCCATTGTATCATAAAGTCAGAAGTGGGGATGTTCGCTGATGATTGTGCAATGTTCAGCATTATTCGTGACTCCTCAGATACTGAAACAGTCAATGTTCAAATGCAACAAGATCTAGGCAGTATTCAGGCTTGGGTTGATAAGTAGTGAGTAACATTCCCACCACACAAATTTGCAACTCCAACAAGACTTAGGAAACTTGACACCATTTAGGACAAAACAGCCTGCTTGATTGGCACCACGTCCATAAGCATTCACTCCTTCCACTACCAATGCTCAGGAGCGGCAGTGTGTACAAGATGCACTGTAGAAATTCAAAGATCCTTAGACAGCACCTTCCAAACCTATGACTACTTCCACCTAGAAGGACAAGGGCAGCAGACAAATGGGGACACCACCTGTAAGATCCCCTCCAAACCACTCACCATCCCGACTTGGAAACATAACATATAAGCCTAACCTCTGTGGTAGGTAAGTTACTTGAAAAGATTCTGAAGGATAAGATACACATGCATTTGGAAAGACAAGGTTTGATTAGGAGTAGTCAGCATAGCTTTGTGCATAAGAGATCATGCCTCACAAATTTGTTAGAGTTCTTTGAAGTGACCAGGAAGGTTGAGGGTGAGGCAGTAGATGTAGTCTGTATGGATTTCAATGAGGCCTTTGATAAAGTTCCACATAGTAGGCTGCTCTGGAAGGTTAGATCACGTGGAATCCAGGGAGAGCTGGCAGATTGGATACACAATTGGATTGATGGTCAGAAGCAGAGAGAGTAATAGTAGAACGATGCTTGTCGGACTGGAGGCCTGTGTCTCGTGGTGTGCCTCGGGTCAGTGCTGGGCCCATTGATGTTTGTTATCTATATCAATGATTTGAATGAGAATGTACAAGGCATGATCAGTGAGTTTGCAGATGACACTGTTGTCGAGAGCCCGGAAAACACCAGCTCTGGTTATCGAATTATACAGCGAAAAGAAGAGTCAATTCTCATAACCTCACAAATTACTTTATTAGTGTATTAAACAAGACATGTGTTGCTTAAATGTTTTATCACAAAACTAGACCTCATATTTTCCTTCAAACTGAATCAGGACCTATTTATACACCCACTGGAGTCCTCTGACACTCCCCAAGTAGTCACAGATTATAAGTAGATCCTAGTTCAGGTTGAGGGAAAGTATATGAGGTCTAGTTTTGTGGTGGTTGGTTAGCTTAGCTTAGCTGGTTAGAGTATGGTGCAAATAACACCAATATCATGGATTCACTCCCCATACTGACCAAATGCGTCAGAATCTAGCCACGAGTTTAATGCTTTGTTTAGGGCGGCACGCTGGCTCAGTGGTTAGCACTGCTGCCTCACAGTTTCAGGGACCTGGGTTCAATTCCACCCTCGGGCAACTCTCTGTGTGGAGTTTGCACATTCTCCCCGCGTCTGCGTCGGTTTCCTCCAGATGCTCTGGTTTCCAGTCCAAAAATATGCAGGGTAGGTGGATTGGCCGTGCAAACTTGCCCCTAGTGTTCAGGGATGTGTAGATTAAGTGGGTTACAGGGGGAATGGGTCTGGGCGGGATGCTCTGAGGGTCAGTGTGGACTTAATGGGCCAAAGGGCCTGTTTCCACACTGCAGGGGTTCTATGATCGTCTATGATCAGGATAGCTGCTGCTGCTGCCAACGAGGCCTGACGCTGCACTCAATGTTGTCACCACGTCCTTGATGTAGGGTCTGCTTCTGCAATGGTTAGTCTCTGGAGTTTTTGCTGGCTGCATGCCCCGAGGGTGGCCTTTTTGTTCTTTCTCTGTCTTATCTCTCTCAAGTCATGCTGTCTTCTTTCTATTGACTCAGACTAATTCACTTATCGCATGCCTTTACCTTATTGGCCCTGACCCAGAAACTTAGGTAGCATTACCTCATTATTTCTCGTCCACATAAGGCTTTTCCATTACCTCATTTTTCTTACTTTTTACAGAAATTAGTTAATTTAAAGTGGTTTAAATTAGCTCAAACTAGCAACTGGGAGCAGGTCATTTTTAGTTCACAACCTATTTCTTTCTTCGTGTCAGCACCTTTGTATTCAGTACCTCCTATTAGCAACGTCGGCGACTGGTACCCCCTTCTCTCTCTTTATCTTTCTGCAGCCTTTGGCTAATGCCTCCCCTTCCCCAGGCAGTGATATCAGCAGCTTGCACCTCTATCTCTGTCTCTCTGCAACCTCTGGCTAACAACACTAAAATGACGGTATTGTGGACAGTGACGAACATTATCAGAAATTGCAGCAGGATCTTGATCAGCTGGGGAAGTCAGCTGAGAAATGGCAAATGGAGTTTAATATAGATATGTGTGAGGTGTTGCATTTTGGAAAGTCAAATCAAGGTAGAAGTTTTATGGTGAATGATAGAACATTAAGTAGTGACCTTGGAGTTCAGGTGTATGGTTCTCTGAAAGTGGAGTCACGGCTAGATAGGGCAATGAAGAAGGCTTTTGGAACACCGGCCTTCATCAGTCAGGGTATTGAGTATAGAAGTTGGGAAGTTGTGTTGCAGTTGTACAGAATGTTGGTGAGGCCACACTTGGAGTATTGTATTTAGTTTTGATCGCCTTGCTAGCCGAAGGATGTTATTAAACTGGAAAGAGTGCAGAGGAAACTTATAGGGATGTTGCCAGGAATCAAGGGACTGAGTTTTAGGGAGAGGTTGGACAAGCTGTGACTTTTCTCTTTAGAGCGTCGGGGACCGAGGTGGGGGATGGAGGGAAATCAGTTAGAAGTGTATAAGATCATGAGAGGCATGGATAGGGTGAATGCACACAGTCTTTTTTGCAGGTTGGGGAATCGAGGTCTAGAGGGCATCAGTTTAAGGTAAGGGGGGAAAGAATTCACGGGGACCCGAGGGTCAACTTTTTTTACACAGAGGGTGGTACGCATATGGAATGAGCTGCCAGTGGAAGTGGTTGAGGTGGGTACATTAACAACATTTAGAGACATTTGGACGAATACATCCATAGGAAAAGTTTAGAAGGGAGTGAGTGCAGGGAAACGGGGTTAGTGTGGATGGACATTTTGGTCGGCATGGGCCGGTTTGGGCCAAAGGGCCTGACTCTGTGCTGTAGGACTCTATGACGATATCGCTGTACCTTTTATTGTTGCTGGGTCAACATCCTGGAACTTTCTTCCTCAGGACATTGCAGGTCCACCTACGGCACATGGACCACAGCGGTTCAAGAAGAGAGCTTACCAACTCCTTCTGAAGGGCAGGTAGGGATGGACAATGAATACTGATCAGCCAGTGATGTCCATGTCCCACGAGTGGGATAAAATAAAAATGTTTGGGGATAGCTTTTCAGAATTGCAGCCAACTAGACGACAGGTTTTAATAGACCTGGTATTGTGCAATGAGATAAGAATAATTCGTGACCTCATAGTGAAGATGCCCCTGGGTACCAGTAATGATCGTATGACTGAATTTTAGACCCCGTTTGAGGGACTCACGAGCAGGACTAAGTTTAAACTTAAAAAGGGCATTTATGAGGGCATGAATACAGTTCTTGTTAAAGTGAACTGATAAATTGGGCTAAGAGATTGGACAACAAAGGTGCAGTGGCAGACATTTAATGGGATGTTTCAGAAGATACAATATTTCAGACTAACAAGAAATAAAAATTCCAAGGTGAGGTCCTGCCATCTGTGGTTAATAAAGTGAGAGATAGTATCAAGCAAAGAGAGAGGGGCATGTCAGAAGATTGGACAGAAATTAAAAATAAGAGAATGGCTGAAGAATTAATAAGGATGGAAAAGTTAAGAGTACAAGACAAAGCTAGCTAGAAAAAGAAGAACATTGTAAGTATTTCGATAGATACTTAAAAATGAAAGTAGTTAACAAAGTGAGCTTTGGTCTATATAGAAAGTGAATCTGGGAATTAATAACGGAAAGTAAGGAGATTCAAAGTAATTTGAACAGTTATTTTGCATCAGTCTTTACAATAGAGGATACACCCGCATCCCAGAAAAAACTGTAAATCAGTGAGGGATGGGAGGAACTCAAAATTACAATCATTAGGGAAATACTGAGGTACTGAATGTTTTGTTGGAACTGCAGACTGACATATACCTGGGTCCTGTTAGACTCCATCCCTCAGGTCTTTTACAGAAAAATACCTTGTGAAGTAGTTGATGTGTTGGTTCTAATTTTGCAACATTTTCTAGATTTGGGGAAGGTTCCATTTGATTAGAAGATAATGAATGTAACTATACAAAACTAGAGGGAAACAAAAGCAGGAAACTACATGCCAGATAGCTTAACACATGTTATGTTTCACCAATTAATTGGAGTTTTGAGAAAGTAACAAGCTGTGTAAAAGGAGAACCAATGGATGTGCTTTAGATTTCCAGAAGGCATTTTGTAAGATGCTACATCAAAGTGGGTGACATATTGACATAGATAGAAAATTGAATAGGAAGCATCAAACAGAATAGATATAAATACGTCATTTTCTGGTTGGCAATATGTGACAAGTGGTGTACCACAGGGATCAGTGTTGGGGTCTCCAATTGTTTACAATTTATATAAATGACTTGGGTGAAGGGACCAAAGGCACCAACTTTGTTGATGATACAAAGTTAGGGAGTGAATTAAATTGTGAAGAGGCCATACGGAGCCTTGAAAGGGATATTGATAAGTTGAGTGAGTGGACAAAAATCTGGCAACTGTGCAAAAATCATCCATTTTGGCAGGAAGAATAAAAAAGAAGCAATTTATTAAAATAGTGAATGATTGCTGAGCTTTGAGATGCAGAGAGATCTGGGTGTCTTAGTGCGTGAATTGTAAGGTTAGTGTACAGGCACAGCAAGTAATCAGGAAAGTTAAGAGATATTATGGTTTATTCTGCGGCAATTGAATAGAAAAGCAGGGAGGTTATGCTTCAATTATACAGCATTGGTGAGACTGCATCTGGAGTACCGCCTATGGTACTGGTCACCCTTATTTGAGGAAGGATGTAAATGTGTTTGAAGTGGTTTGTCGAAGGTTTACCAGACTAATACCTGGAACATATAGCAGTATAGCGCAGGAGCAGGCCTTTCGGCTCACCATGTCTGCACTGACTACATTGGCATTCTAAACTAATCCCATCTGCCAGCACATGACCCGTATCCCTCTATTCCCTGCCTGTCCATGTGCCTGTCTAAATGCCTCTTAAATGTTGCCATTGTGTCTGCTTTTACTCCTGGCAGTACAATCCATGCACCTACTGCCCTCAATAAAAAAAACTTGCCTTGCGCATCTCCTTTTCCCTGTCATCTTAAACCTATGTCCCCTAGTATTTGATATTTCCACACTGGGAAAGAGGCTGTGATTACCCACCCTATCTATGCCCCTCATCATTTCATATATTTATATCAGGTCATCCCTTAGCCTTTGATGCTCTAGCAAAAACAGTCCAAATTTGTCCAACCTCTCCTTGTAGTTAATACGCTCCAATATGGGCAGCTTCATGGTCAACGTGTTTTGTGCCCTGTCCAATGCCTCCCCATCCTTCTATTATGTGGCAACTAGAACTGCACATAGTACCCTAAATGCAGCTGAACTAAAGTCTTATACAGATGCAACATGACTTGCCAACTTTTACGCTCAGTTCCCCGACCAATGAAGGCAGGCATGCTGTACGTCTTCTTTACCACCTTATCCACTTGTGTTGCCACTTTCAGGGAGCTGTGGACTTGTACCCTAAGATCCCTCTGTACATCAATGCTCCTAAGGCTCCTGCCATTTGCTGTATAATTTCATCTTGAATTTGACCTCCCAAAATGCGTCACCTCACACTTCTTTGGATTGAACTCCATCTGCTGTTTCTTTGCCCAACTGTCCAACTGATTAATATCCTGCTATATCCTTTGATAATTTTCCTCACTATCCTCAATTCCACTAATTATTGTGTTGTCTGCAAACCTATTAATCAGAATGGGAGGGTTGGCTTCTGAGGAAAGGTTGGATGGGCTAGGATCGTATTCAGTAAAGTTTAGAAGAGGAAGAAGTGGCTTGATTAAAACGTAAGATCCAGATGGTTCTTGATTAGCGTGAATGTGGAAAGGAGATTTCCTTCTGGCGGAACACCTAGAGCTAGAGGTCGCCCAGTTAAGGTGGAAATGAGAGAGAGATTTTTCTCAGAGGATTGAGAGCTGCATTCCCCCTCCGTTTTTTTTCTTCCACTATGTGGACCTCTGAGGTCCATGCACAGCGCCAACATGCAGAAGCCTCTGCACTGGTACACCAGTCGGCATGTGCAAGACCTCCAAGGGGGTGGAGACCTTAGAGGAAATGTTGATCATGTGTCTTTGGAAGTCTCTTCCTCACAAGGCAGTGAAAGCAATGTCCTTGAATATTTTTAAGGTAGAGGTAGATCGTTTTTGTTGGAAAGAGTATGTTGGCGTGGATAGAAAATTGGCTCATGGGCAGGAAATAGTGAGTGGGGATAAAGGGATTCTTTTTCAGGTTGGCAACCTGTAACCACAGGGATTAGTGCTGAGTCTGCAACTGTTTACAATATATATTAATGATTTGGAGGAAGGAAGCCAATGTACTGTAGCCAAATTTGCAGGTGATACAAAAATAGATAGAAAGGCAAGTTGCAAGAGAAGTAGAAACTGTAAACTGAGGGATATTGACAGGTCATGTAACTGATCAAAAAGTTGACAAATGGAATATAATGTGGGAAAATGTGAAGTAGTTAATTTTGGGAGGGTGATCAAAATAACCTTTATTTAAATGGAGAAAAGCTGTTGAAAGCTGCAACACAAAGGGACTTGGGGGGTACTTGTGCATGAAACCCAGAAAGCTAGCACACAGGTGCAGCAAATAATCAGGAAGGCTAATGAAGTGTTGGCCTTTATTTCAATGTGAGGTGGTGGAGTGTAAGAGTAGGGAAGTCTTCCTGCAACTGTACAAGGTACTAGTGAGGCCACATCTGAAGTACTGTGAGCAGTTTTGATCCCCTTTTTTCAGGAAAAGCCATTTCCTTGGCAGCATTTCGGAGAAGGTTCAAGAGGATGATCCCTGGTATGGAGGGATTGTCTTATGAGCAAAGGCTAGACAAGTTGGGAGTCTGCTATAGAAGTTTAGACGTTTTGTATGACAGGTGATTTGATTGAAACATATAGGATTCTTTAAGGGGATTGACAGGGTAATGCTGAGAGGGTGTTTCCCCTGATGGCGTAGTCTCAAAATAAATGGGCGCTAATTTAAGCCTGAGATGAAGAAGAATTTTCTTGAGGGTTGAGAGTCTTTGGAACTCCTTGCTACAGAGAGTTGTGGGGGCAGAGTCCTTGCGTATCTTTAAGGCTGAAATAGATTTTTGATCAGTTGGGGCATTAAGGGTTAGAAGTAAAAGGCAGGAAAGTGAACGTGAGGAACGTCATATCAGCTATGATCCTATTGAGCAGTGGAGCAGGGTCGATGGGCTAAAAGGCCCACTGCTGTTCCTATTTCTTGTGGTCTTATGAGTAGGTAGGAATTAGGAGGAATCAGATCAGTCATGATCCTATTGAGGGACAGGCTCAAGGGGTGGAGTGGCTTACTACTGCTCCTTATTTATATGTCTGTATATAAATCATGCTTCTTTAGATCTGCAAGTTTTGTTCGTTGTCCAAGCTGTGTTTACCACGCTCTGAAATTGACCTTCTATTCATCCATATTGCCCATCTTAATCTAGCTGATTTTTAGGTGGTTTGAGGCATTGTTCCTCCATATTGAAGTAAACCTCAAGTCAAATGTGAAACCAAATACTATGATGAATTCAATGAGCAACTATTTTGACAAGGCAATCTAACTTTTGGCTCTTGTTGAGTGCAGTATTATTAATTCCAATTATCCAATCATTTTGCTGAATTGTTTTGGTGTATTCAGGGGCACAAAGAGCTAGTTATGTTTTCTGCTAATACAGTTCTGCATGGAGGAACGAGTATATCCTGCTGTACATCTTGAGGATTTGTATCACTGAAGATTGTAAGCCGCATTAAGATTTTTTTTTGTATTCTGGCATTTCTTCGTCCTTTCTGAGACAGCTGCCTCTGTTTCCTCCTGCTGTTTTCGACGCGTTATTCTGAGGACCTTCAGAAATCAATGTTTTATTCTATTTCAGGTTGCAGTCACGCACCTGGGAGCAACCCTTTAAAAGAGTTGCTAACTTATGACTTTCACTGTGTGAAGAAGGACCACGTAGAGGGTCATGTGGTAGGAAGTAACAGATACGGAAGTATAATGCTGTAAACAATTCTTCTACTCACAACCATATCTTTTTCAAAGTTTTTGTTTCTTGGAATGGATTGACCTACAACTAGCTGTCGGTGTACAAGGGAGATAAATCCAACATGTTCACTAGTAGTGTGTGTGAAATTGTTTTTTTTCTAACTCACCTTGGAAGAGTCGAATTTGGGTAACATTTGTGATTGGTCTAGGTACACAAAGTATCGGTGTATTTTATCCATAGAACATTTTTGTTCGGATTTTTTGGTGCTGATGAACAAGGTCTCGCCTTGTCTATGCCTGTTGCCGTCTTTAATCTTAATTTGCTGTGTTTTGTGCTAAGTGTGTGCATAATTGTCAAAAAAATATTTCTTGCATCAAAAATTGTCAGCACATGGTCATCACAGATTTGGATATATGTTATGAAGAGCAAGGGGCTTGAGCTCTGCAGAACTCCATTGAAAAAAGCCTTCTTCCAGTCATAAAACCACTCATTGACTGTTACACCATTTGTTTCCTACTACTGAGTGAATTTTTGGATCAAATCTGTCATGTCGTTCTTGGATCCCATGCATTCTTTTCGGACAAGCAAGTCATGTGAAACCTTGTCAAAAGCTTTGCTAAAATCATCAGTATAGATGACATCAAATGTGCTGCCCCATCATCTCTCCTTGCTACCTCCTCAGAAAATTCAATCAAATGAATCAACCTTCCATTGCTGAATCCATTCTGTGCTTGATTAATTGTCATATTTTTTATTTTTCTGAATTTTTGATTGTAGACTGAAATATGAAAGGAACTGTTTTAAAAGCCAAGGATTTACTGCATGTTTTAAAAGTGAGTTACCTGACACTCATTGTAAGTGCAATTTACAGAGCTGTTTGTTCAAGCAGTTGGGGGAGAAGTAGTTACAGATAAGTTAGAGCCAAGGGGTGTGTATGAATAGAGTCAGCAACTAGCAGTGATGTGGGTGACCAGTTATAGATGACAAAGGCCTCCTGTATGTCAGTAATGATTTGGTTCCTAGGTAACTGAACAGCTTGGGGTATAAACATTCAAGTAAGAAGCCATTGAATCTCTGGAAAGGAAGGAGTTGTGTTTTGTTCCACAGTGAAAAGCATCTCAAGCCTGAAGATAACCAATTTATTTCCCCTGTAATTTCCCCTGTAGTTACAGCTGTAAGCTGTGACTTTTAGTTAATATTCCATTCTCATCCTTCCTGACTATAATGTCTGCGTAATCTCTGTCTCTTGTAAAGACAGGTGCCAAGTATTCGTTAAGAACTTTGCCCATTTCTTTAGCCGTCACATGCCATTTACGTTTGTTGTCTCCGATTGGTCCTACTCTTAGACATCCTCTTGCCATTACTCATTTATAAAGCATTTTTGGGTTTCCTTAATTTTTTAGCACTAGTTGGTTGACAGCAAGATACCAGCCTGCATATTCGAGTGGAGACCTTAATGAAGAGTGATTTTCTTTTGAAAAGGAAGAAAATATTAATTATATTTCATGCATTTTGTGGATAATGTGCAGATCATTTTTAATTTGAAAGGCATTTTTTGTGTATTGCTAATATTTTGCTCCTCTTCCAATCATTTCTCTTATCTTTTACTTTTCATTGGCCCTTTTTTGCCAGATTTTGCAGGTTTCTTTCTAAACCTTAAAGAACCACTTACTGGTATTCCTGGGTTGAATAGTACAGAGTCTCTGAAAAAGAGTCATTCTGGACTCAACTTGAATTCTGTTTCTCTCTCCGCAGATGCTGCTAGGCCTGCTGAGTTTCTCTAGCATTCTCTGTGTGTTTCAGATTTCTAGCATTATTTTGCTTTCATTCAAGTGCATACTTTCTGAAGTATCTTCCAATCTGAAATAAGCTACAGTTTAAGATTTTTTAGTAGTGATTGCGTTTGTAAAGCACTAATCTTTTGGATGATCAACTGCATTTCGTCCCATTTCAATTCTTCTATATTTATGGTATGTACTCGTCTTTTTTGTCATGATGCAGCAGTGCCATATATTGGCTGTACCACCACAGTGAGCTGTTGGACACCTATCTAATCAAACTGTCATTTAATATTTTTGACCATCTGTTTTGAAGATCTGTCAGTTTTGTTTCACTTTCTCTTGCTTGATACCCTCTGTGAATAGAATTCAAATTTTGAAATTGCTCCCATAGATTTTCCATTGGCTTGTTGTTTTTTATTATCATGGGTCATTGGCAAATAATTCCACCCACAGAATTAAATGAAAGATGTCTTGCCACCATCTCATACCCCTACCCACCCCATTACATGGATGCTTATTTTTGCTGATACATTGACAGCCAACCTGAAAAGTAATATTTTCTTCTTTAGTTGGTTAAGTACATGTAAGCTGTGGTCTAGCTTATAAACATGCAATGCATGGTGCACATACATTGATAAGTAGATTGAAGTATTGGCATCCTCCAAGAATATTACAAAGAAAATCTGAGATATTTGTAGGATCTCCTTTCTATGGTGCCACATAAGATCACTAGATAATAACAGATGCTGAAGGTTGCTTAGTCATAGAGTTATGCAGCATTGAAACAGGCCATTTGGCTGACCATGTCTATGATGACCAACAAGCAGCAAGCTACATTAATCCCATTCACCTGCACTTGGTCAATAGGCTACTATGTCCTGGCATTTTAAGTGCTCATCCAGATGCTTCTTAAATGCTGTGAGAGTACCTGCCTCCAGCACACACTCGGGTAGCATGTTCCTGATTTATATCACCCTCTGGGTGAAAACATCTTTCTTAGATCCCCTCTAAACCCTTACTCCTCACTTCAAAACTTATGCAGTCTGGTCTCAGACATACCTGCGATGGGGATTCTTATGATCTATTCTGTTTATGCTTCTCACAATTTTATATACCTTAATCAGATCCACCCTCAGCCTCCTCTGCTCCAAGGAAAACAAACCCAGCCTATCCACACTCTCCTCATCATTGAGACTTTTCATCCCAGGCAACATCCTGGCGAAACTCCTCTGCACCTTCTCCAGTGCAATCATGTCGTTGTCATAATGTGGCGACCAGGGCTGCACACAATATTCCATCTGTGGCCAAACCAATGTTTTATAAAGTTGTTACAAGACTTCTTTGCTCCTGTATTCTATGCCCCAGCTAATGGAAGCAAGCATCCGATATGCCGCCTTCACCACCTTGTCTACCTGTGCTGACACCTTCAGGAATCAGTGGACTTGTATGTCAAGGTCCCTTTATTCATCAGTGCTCATTGTGCATATCCTTCCCTTAGTAGATCTTCCAAAATGCATCACGTTGCAATTATCAGGATAAAATTCCTTCTGCCATTGCTGTGCCCAGTTTACCAGCTGATCAGTATCAAACTGTAGCCTCAGTATCAACAAGAACACCGATTTTTGTGTCTTCCTCAAACTTACTAATTAAACCTTCTACATTCACATCCAAGTCATTAATGTACATTACAAACAGTAAGGTCCCCAGCACCAATCCCTGTGGTCCACTGCTAGTCACAGGCTTCCAATCACAGAAACAAGCCTTCATCACCCTATTTGTACACCTCCCATTTGTACACCAGTTTTGGATCCAGTTTACCAATTTGCCTGGATCCCATGAGCTCTTACCTACTGGACCATCTTTCCATGTGGGACCCTGTCCAAGGCCTAACTGAAGTCTATGTAAACTACGTCAACTGCATTACCCTAATCAATATATTTAGTCACCTTTTCAAAAAGCTCAATTAAATTAATCAGACACTACCTGTCTCTAACAAATCTGTGCTGACTGCCGCCCATCAATCCCTGTCTTTCCAGTATTGATTAACTCTGTCCTTCAGAATTTTTTTCCAATTATTTCTGTACCACTGACATCAGACTAACTGGTCTGTAATTACCTGGCCTATCCCTGCAGCCGTTCTGAACAAAGGAACTATATTAGCTATTCTCCAGTCATCTGGCACTTCACCTGTGGCAAGCAAAATATTAAATATATCCGCCAGGGCCCCAGCAATCTCCTCCCTTGCTTCCCATGCCAGTCTGGGATGTATCTCATTACGCATTGAGAATTTGTGCACCTTTTTGTCCGCTAAAACATCTAATACCTCTTCCTTATTAATCTTAATGTGTTCTAGAACCTCACCACCCCAACTGAAATCCCCAGCCACAATGTCTTTCTCCTTTGTGAATGCAAATGAGAAATATTTGTTTAAGATCTCATCCACACACAGGTCTTTGGTCTCTCACAGATCCCGCAATTTTCCTGGTAATCCTCTTACTCTCAATATACTAATCAAATGCCATGGGAATTTACTTGATCTCTACCAAATTTATTACCTGGACCCACCTTTGCCCTCCTAATCTCTGTTTTATTAAGAAGTTGTATAGTTGATCCATCTGCAATCAGACTTAAGTTCTTAAGTCTAGCACCTAATGAACAAATTTCTGAACAAATGCAGTATATTTGCACTCCTTTCTATATCCAAGAGTTCATAGCATGTGTAGAGAAACTATCCCTGATATCTTCTGCTGATATCCTAATTTACACCATGCCCACTCATCACTTCTTGTGCTTCCTGATCTACATTCGCTTCAGTCTGGCAAAGTCCAAATTTTTAAAATTTTCATCCTTACATTGATTTCCTTTTATGAAGTCCCCCTGTCCTATGTTTGTAATCTTTTTTAAACTGATTCACATATAAAGAATTGTTGTGAAGAACGTTGGCTTATGCCAACGCAGCAGCCATTTTGCAGTAGCAAAATCTCACAAGCAGCAATGAATTGGCTTTTTTATTTGGTGTTGCTGGTTAGGGAAAAATAGTTGGTCAGCAGATCGAAATAACTTGCTGCTCTTTCGTTTACATCACGGCATCTTTTACATTCACCTGACTCCTGGAGCAGGTGGGTGTCAGCAATTTAGTATCTTATCTAGAGGACAGCATGAGCAGCAATGCGGCATGACCTTGTGCTCCCAGTGGAGTGTGAAGCTAGATTGTGTGCTGAAACCTTGGTATGCAGATGTTAAATTCCTGTTCAAAACAAAATGGGTAAGGTGATCAAGTGTCATGTATTGTGAGTAGGAAGGAAAAATGATCAATTTGTGCTCCTCAAAGAAAGTGTGCACATTGAGAAGAGTGAATCTGTAGGAGCCTCCATAAATTCAGAGTAGCAATTAACAAAGACATTGGAATGCTGAAATAATGAACAAATGGTAAAGTGGAAGTCAATACTGGGCCAATGAGAAAGGGTGGCGGAGTGGAACCAACTGAGTTGATCATGCAGAGTGCCAGCACAGCCTGGTAGGCTGAATAACCTCCTCTGTGCCATAACCATTCTATAATTCTCTGACCAAAGAAGCTGGAAGACTGCATAAGTCAATAAGCAATAGTGAGGTGATGTGTGAGAACACCATCACCTGCAAGTTCCCATTCCCTTCAAGTGTGATACCCTCCTGACTTGGAACTGTATTGTCGTTCCTTCACCATCAGTGGACCAGAACCATGGAATTCCCTCGTGAACAGCAATGAGTGGGTACCTGTACCACACAGGCTGCAGCAATTCAAGAACATAGGATCAGGTGTAGGCCATTCAACCTGTCAAGCCCATTTCATCATTCATTTAGTTCATCACTGATCATTTATCACAACACGACTTTTCCAAGCCATCTTAAAAAAAAAATAAGGAAATTAGGAGCCGAAATACACCATTTGGCCCTTCAAGATTGCTCTACTATTTAATATGATCATGGCTGATCCTCTATCACAATGTCATTTTCCTGCTTTTTCCCCATATCTGTTGATACCTTTTAAAAGCTAAAAATTTGTCTACCTTTTTCTTGAAAATATTTAGTGACTTAGAGTCATACAGCACAGAAACAGACCCTTTGGTTCAACCAGTCCATGCCGAACATAATCCCAAGCTAAAGTAATCCTACCTGCTTGTTTCTGGCTCGTGTCCCTCTAAACCTTTCCTAATCATATACTTATCCAACATCTTTTAAACATTATAATTGTGCCCATATCCACCACTTCCTTGTTAGAGATGAGAATTGATTTTCTGTCAGCAGGTCTGTAGTCTGTTAAATTCTCTTCCTCAGGGAATAGTGGAAGCAGTGCCATCGAGTACTGATAATGCTGAGTTCGACAGATTCTTGACAGGCAAGGGAGTTGTAGGAAAGGGAGTAGACAGAGAAGTAGAGGTGGCAATCAAATCAGCCATCATCTCATTAAATGGCAGAACAGAATGAAGGAGCTGAATTGTCTACTGTTGTTCCTAATTCAAATATCTGTATATCCAAAATCTATCCTCATCATCTTAAAGACCTCCCACGTTAGCTATCAGCTTTTATACTGACAAACAATGACAGCATGTTTAATGTTTTAGTCTTTACCATGATAGAATAATATTTTACAATAGTAAACTTGTTCTTGAAGTATGAGCATCCTTGTAATATTGATGCTTGCTTCAGGCCTCTACAGCCTTCAGTGGTAGAAAATTGTACAGGTTCACTACCCATTTTTTCTCATCTTGAGTCCTAAATGGTCTACTCTATATCCTGAGATTATGTCCCCTGGTTCCAGACTCCCCTACCAGGGAGACATTTTCCCTGCATCTAGTCTGTCCAGCCCAGTTAAGATTTTATCTATTTCAATCAGATCCCCTCTCATGCTTCTAAACTCTAGTGAATACAGGGCCATTGACAAATATGTCCTCTCTTAAGTACGGAACCATAACAGCTCACAGTGCACCAGTTCTGGTCTCACCAAGGCACTATATAACTTCAGTAAAATGTCCCTACTTCTGAACTCCAATCCTATTGCAATGAAGGCCAGTATACCAGTTGCCTTTATATTCACTTGCTGCACGTGCCTGTTCACTTTCATTGACTGATGTGCAAGGACACCCAGATCCCATTGTACATTTACACTTCCCAAAATATCACCATTTAAATAACAATCTACCTTTCTGCTTGTCACACTGAAGTTTATCCATGTCTTACTGCATCTGCCATGTATTTGCCCACTCACTCAACTTATCTAAATCACCTTGGAACCTTGTTGTATACTCCTGACAACTCAATCCTGCCCAGTAATGTCAGGAAACTTGGAAATGTTGCATTTGTTCCCTCATCCAAGTAATTTATATGTATCATGAATAGTTGGGGCTCAAGCAGTGATCCTTGCAGTACCCCACCATTCACTACTTGCCACTCAGAAAAAGGCCCATTTATTCCCACAGATAATATCAGAGATAAAAGGTACTGCAGATGCTGGAGAATCCGAGATAACAAGCATGGGGCTGGATGAACACAGCAGGTCAAGCAGCATCATAGGAGCAGGAAAACTTGACGTTTCGGGGACACACGTACCCAGGTGCATGCAGCACAGCAAATCATAAAGTACGAAGGCACGAAGACCATTGGGTGATTGAGTTTAGGCCCGAAACGTCAAGTTTTCCTGCTCCTATGATGCTGCTTGACCTGCTGTGTTCATCCAGCCCCATGCTTGTTATCTCCCATTTATTCCCACTCTCTGTTTCTGATCGATTCAACCAATTCTTGATAATCGCCAATATATTACCCCTATCCCATGTGCTTTAATTTTGCTCATTAACCTGTGATGAGGAACCTTGCCAAAAGCCTTCTGAAAATCCAAACACTGCTTCTCCCTTCTCTATTCTACTAGTTACATCCTTTAAAAAAAAAAATCCCCAGTATATTTGTTAAGCATGATTTGCCTATCATAAAACCATGCTTGCTTTGTCCAATCCCATTTATTCTTTCCAAATTTTCCGTGATCACATCTCTTATTAAAGACTTTAGCATTTTCCCTACTACTGATGTCAGGCTAATTGGTCTGTAATTCCGTTTTTTTTCTTCCGTCTGTTTTTAAATAGTGGGGTTACATTTACCACCCTCTGTAGGAACTTCTCAGGAGTCAGTAGAATTCTGGAAGATGACCACCAATGCATCCAATATTTCCAAAGTCACTTCTTTTAGTACTCTGGGATGTAGACTACCAAGCCCTGGTGATGTGTCCGCTTTTAACCCCATTAATTTCCTCAGCACAATTTACTTACTAATACTGATTTTCTTCAATTCCACCCTTTCACTAGACCCTTGGTTCCCTGACATTTGTTTGAAGTGTTATCTCTGCCCTTTTGTTTTAAAAGACAGAACCAAAGTATGTGTTCACTTCTTCTGTCATTTCTTTGTTCTCCATCATAATTTCCTTGGCTTCTGACTACACGGGGCCTACATTTGTCTTTATTAATTTAATCTCCATGTCGTTGGTCTCTTTAAAAAATCAATTTGTATCTTGAGCTGGCCACCTTCTTGAGACCAATGACGGATGAATCACTAATTGTGGCCCATTAGCAATGCCAACATCCCAAGAATTATTTTTTAAAAAATAGTCTTGGGTGGGGGAGTGAAGCAGTGGGGGCTTACACATTTGTATTTTTTATTTTTTATCAAGCTATTTTTTATAAGGCTCACTTGGATAATTAGATGAAAACAGTTGCCTTGCTGGAAGCATGCTCGCTTTGAGGGACTATGTTAATCTTCTGGGACTTTTCCATTTCCAAAAACCAAGCCGTCCAATGGTAAGAGAAGCTTTTTTAGTTTACGTTTTGTCTGAGTGTAAATGTTTACAGCTGGTTTTGTGTTTTTGTTGTGAAGCAGACTTAACCAGTGTGTTGTGTTTGGCTAAAGTACTGGATGGCAATGAAAGTCTATTTGCATGGCTTCAAATAATTACATTTTAATTCTGAATGGCTGCCAGAACGGACACCAGATTGAAATTATAGCTGGTATTTAAACCAGCTGTTCAAAGCCACAATAAGAATGTTTTGTACACTTTTGTTGAATATGTACACTCAGCAAGGTATGGGATGAGGGAGAATAACTACTGCTGGATATCTGAAGCATAGGTTTCCAGATCAGCTAGAAGCCTTTATAATGATGCATCTCAAATGTTGAGCCTGTCTTTTGGGTCCTTACTTTTGTCTTCTCTGCTCATAGCACTAACTTTCTTTAGGATAAACATCTGGGAGATAACTTTTATTCAAAGCAGTTTGCTGACTCCACAAAGTTGTGACTGTCTTAAAAAAAAATTCCAATGTTACTGCTCAACTCAGTCAGGTTAGAGAGTACAGTCAATGGCAGAAGCACCATGTACCTGCTCTGAAAGGATACTCGTACATTGTTATGCCATAATCAACTAATGCTTTGTAGTGGTGTTATAATTACAAAGAAATAACTACATTTAAACAGAACTCAAATCAGCACTTCTATGTGACAGCTTTATTTTAGTTAACAATATTCAATAAATTCTCACCCCACTGATTACTCGCCGCCCATCTCTAATTCAAACCCAGTTAAAGTCTCCATCATTGGTTCCCTCATTCCATCAGATCTTTCAGACCATACTAAATGATAACAGTGCCACCATTAAGATACGATGGGTCAAAGAGGCAAACTCTGTTGTACAGCTTGGATTCTCCACTAGTTTGTGCTGCTTCTTTCAAGGCCAATTTGCCTGAATTGCAAAAGCAGATCAAATTATCACATGGCACAAATTACATTCAGCACAACTTGTATTTCTGTAATCAAGTTAGCTAACAAAATCACATTCCCTGATCAAATTCGTTGTGAGTAACTGCACCTGGTTGCGAACCTTTCGGTAGACTCTATAAAACTTTTTCTTGTGAATACTAGGACACTAAGAGATGTGGTTTAATAGAGGTATTCAGAAACTGTTTAATGTACTCCAATATCAATATGAAGTCAAAGAGCTGTACAGCATGGAAACAGACCCTTCAGTCTAACTCATCCAAGCCGATCAGATATCCTAAATTAAGTTAGTTCCATTTGCCAACATTTGGCCCACGTACCTCTTAAACACTTTCTATTTATATACCTATCCAGATGCCTTTTAAATGTTGTCATTCTACCGGTCTCCACCACTTCCTCTGGCAGCTCATTCCATACACGCACCAGCCTCTGCATGAAAAAGTTGCCCCTTAGGTCCCTTTTAATTCTTTCCCTTCTCAGCTTAAACCTATGCAGTCTAGTTTTGGACTCCCCCACCCTGGGGAAAAGACCTTGGCTATTCACCCTTTCCATGCCCCTCATGATTTTATAAAAACCTCAATAAGGTCACCCCTCAGCCTCCAATGTTCCAGGGAAAATAGTTCCTGCCTATTCAGCCTCTCCACATAGCTCAACCCCTCCAACCCTGGCAACATTCTTGTAAATTTTTTCTGAACCTCTTCATGTTTCACAACATCCTTCCTATAACATGGAGACCAGATCTGAACACCGTATTCCAGTCATATTTCCCAACTCCTACACTCAATGCACTGACCAATAAAGGCAAACATACCAAACGCCTTCCTCACAATCCTGTCTACAGGGGGTTCCGATATAATGCAATAGTTGCGTTCCTGCACAACATCGCATTATTGAAAATCGCTCTATAGAAATAATGATGCCTATGGAAAAACGGGGTTAGGGCCATACCACGAAAAATATCACTCAAAAGCTTAACACAAAGGCTAGTTTGAATAAATGTTTAATTTATATCTAATAATGAATTAAAAGTAAATTTAGCCCCTTATCTTGGAAAAAATATCAAGATGACTTGATGGGGGAAGAGGTTTTGAGATTGCTCTGTTGTTAATGTAGGGACTGAGGATTGTCATCATCATCATCATCATCACCTTCAGGTGCAGTTGTGGTTGCAGAGTTAGGGCGAAAAATAGTTAAGCCTAGAAATGGATGGCTGTGTTCATTTGTCTTCTGACTGTTTCTTGGGGGTCGGCTTAAAAAATGCATCCAGTTTTTGCTGCCCTGTTCTTTTCCTTCTTTCATGAAGAAGCTGTTCATAGGTGCCAAACAAGATCTTATTCCACAAACTGCTATCCTGCTGCATTCTGCATTGTAATCGTTGTCCTCTAAAAGCTGCAACTGCTTCTCAATTCCGTCAGGATAGAAGACAAAACAGAAGTGGAAAGATCTTGTGATGCTGCATCCTCGACTGCTACTTCTTCATCTCCAGCTTCCATTTCCCCTCAGCGACAAGTTGTTGTAGATCAGTTGTAGAGAGGTCTTCACAGTGGGACTTAAACAGCTCTACAATATCCTCACTCTCCACTTCTTCAAACCCAGCTTGCTTTGCAAGATCAACACAATGTTCTTTGATTCTTGGGAGCTCTTTTGATGGATCAAAGGTTTTACAGTCTTGAAAAAAATCAGGGAGAAGCTTCTGCCAAACTACATGCAAGCAGTCCTTATTGACATCGCCCCAAACCTCCACGATATTGTCAATTGCATTCTTGATGTTAAAGCTCTTCCAACATTGAAGAACATTGTCCTTATCACCGTCAGTGGCTACAATCAGCCTCTTAAATGTGTGCTGACATTGCACATGTTCAGGACAAAACCCACGAAGCAATCATGCGATGTCGACACGTACTCCTCCGTGCCCCAATGAAATTACGTTATAGCCAACACAAGTTCGCATTTTAGAAATAGTGTTCCCGTATTTGTCAGTCGCATTATAGCCAATTTGCGTTATAGCAGAACTCCCTGTACCTGGGACTCCACTTCCAATGAACTATGAGCTTGCAGTTCAAGGTCTTCTGTTCAGCAAAACTCCCCAGGACTTTACCATTAAGTGTATGAGTCCTGCCCTAATTTGCCTTTCCAAAATGCAGCACCTCACATTTATCTAAATTAATCTCCATTTGCCACTCCTCATCCCATGTGCTTATCTGATCAAGGTCCCATCGTACTCTGAGGTAACCTTCACTATCCACTACACCTCCAATTTTGGTGTCATCTGCAAACTTAATGACCATATCTCCTATGTTGACATCCAAATCATTATATAAATAACTAAGAACAGCGGACCCAGCACCGATCTTTGTGGGACACCGCTAGTCACAGGCCTCCAGTCTGTAAAGCAACCCTAAACCATTACCTTCTACCTTCTAGCCAGTTCTGTATCCAAATAGCTAGTTCTCCCTGTATTCCATGTGATCTAACCTTGCCAACCAGTCTACTATGAGGAATCATGTCAAGTGCCTTAATGAAGTCCACGTAGATCACGTCCACCACTCTGCCCTCATCAATCCTTTCCATTACTTCTTCAAAATCTCAATCAAGTTAGTGAGACTTGATTGCCCACGCACAAAGCCATGTTGACTATCCCTATTCATTCCTTGCCTTTCTAAATACGTATAAATCCTGTACTTCAGGATTCCCTCCAACAAGTTACCTACCACAGATGTCAGGCTCACCAGTCTACAGTTCCCTGGCTTGTCCTTACCCCACATTTTTAGATAGTGGCACCATGTTAGCCAACCTCCAGTCTTCTGGCACCTTATTTGTGGTTATCGATGATACAAATAGCTCAGCAAGGGGCCCAGCAATAACTCCCCTAGCTTCCCACAGAGTTCTAGGGCACACCTGATCAGGTCCCATGGATTTAACCACCTTTATGTGTTTTAAGATGTTTAGCACCACCACTTCTGTAATATGAGCATTTTTCAAGATGTCGCTATTTATTTCCCCATGTTCTCTATCTTTCATACCCTTTTCCACAGAAAGCACTGATGCAAAACATTTGTTTAGTATCAACATCAAAGAATCATCATAGCATCCCTACAGTGTGGAAACAGGCCCTTCGGCCCTACAAGTCCACACCAACCCTTGGAGCATCCTACCTGGACCCGTCCCCCTATAACCCACCTGTTCTACACCATAGGCAATTTAGCATGGCCAATCCACCTAGCCTGCACACCTTTGGACTGTGGGAGGAAACCGGAGCACCTGGAGGAAACCCACACAGACACGGGGAGAATGTGCAAACTCCACACAGACAGTCACCAGCGGCTGGGATCGAGCCCAGGTCCCTGGAGTTGTGAGGCAGCAATGCTAACTGCTGAGTCACTGTGCCACCCGTCTCCCCCATCTCCAACAGTTCCACGCATAAGTGGCTTTGTTGATTTTGAAGGGGCCCTATTCTCTCCTTTGTTATTGTTTTGTCCTTAATGTATTTGTATAATCGCTTTCGATTCTCCTTAACCCTATTTCTCAAAGCTATCTCATGTCCCCTTTTTGCCCTCCTGATTTCCCTCTTCTACCACCTTTATATTCTCTGAGGGATTCACTGAATCCCTACTGTCTATACCTGACATATAAAGAGCACATTTTAAAGAATGTGTTTTTTAAGTCATTTTCAGCAACTATGTCAGTCCTCCAAAGGTCCCAGTAGGAACTGGTGCTAACGTGGTAATGAAAAAGAATACTCTGATGTTGAAGTTGGAAGATAGGAGGCTGGCCAGAAAAATATATTTGCGGTAGAGGCTGAAGGCTGAGAACAGTTAAGGCAGAGGTGAGCATGGACAATGCTTTGGAGTTGGAACTAGATGGTGTTAGTGAAGGGAAGGCAACGGGATTTAAAGTTCTAATGATCTGAGTAGGATACTAAGCTACAAGGAGCCATGTTCAGTCTCAGACAGCGGATGAAGTAGTCAAATGCTCCACCCTGCTCACTCGAGAAATTTGAAGCACTAGTTTTCTGTGGAAAGGATCAACAGGGCCATAACGTGGATTGCAATGGCACCACAGAACTTGCAGATTATAAACCCTTAGAAATAAATGCAGGAATAGGCCATTTGACCCTTCAAGCTTGTTCCATCAATAGGAGTATGGCTACTGGAATCTTGGCCTTGGCGCTACTTCCCTGCTTATCGCTCGTGACCCTTGTCAATGAAAAATCTCTCTACTTCAGACTTAAATGCATTCAATGACAGCTTCCACAGCTAAAAGCGAAGTCCTACGGATGCTAGAAACCAATGCTGATGAAACCCACTCTGTCCGGCAGCATCTGTGGAGAGAGAAACAAAGTTAATACTTTGAGTTCAATATAATTGTTGTTTAGAAGTTCTTTCTTTCATTTCATCCCCAGATTATTTTGATGTCTTGTACTGTGAAAAAAAACAGATTTAGTCAAAGTTACTGCCATTTCCTTCTTTTCCAATTCCCATTCTTAATTTCTCCAGTCTCTAAAGTACAAATATCTAATAGGTTCTTTCATCCTTGATATGTACTTACAGACGTTCTCACTGACATTTTTGTTTGATTTCTTGCCGGTCAGAATCTATTTACTACTTTATTAATCTAGTTTCTATTTCTTACTTTCAATCAACCTTTGCTGGTTTCTAAACATTTTTCCAGTCTGCTAGCCAAATACTATTCTTCGCAACATTTATAAGCCTTTTAATAACCAATTAATATTTGGTTTTGCACAGACAGCCTGTTCTTCAATTTGTTCCACATTATATTGTTCCAAGGAAGGTTAGATTTGATTTGTCCAATCTAAATGAAGATTGAAGTGGTTCAGAATTATTGCAGCATTTTTGCAGGCCTCTTATTTTTGATTTATACATTGCATTTCTGTGTGGGGACTTCAGGCTACTCTCACCAGCAACTTCTTTCCCTTGCCATCTCTGATCTCCACCCAAACTCATTCAATGCATGAGCTTCTAAACTTAAAATCATTTTTCACAACAGTACGGATTTTGTTTACTAATAGAGTTATCCCACCTCCTTAACCTGTCTGTTAAGGATTCACTGATAACAGGAGTCTCAGTAGGAGGCTGAGCACTATCTTCTGTCATTCAGACTGTATATCTTGTGGTGTTTGTTCCCTCCCAGATTCTCAGGGCAAGGATATTTTGGACAGATTGGAAAACGTCTTGGAACTTGAGCAAGAGAAGTACTACTTGTGGGAATCAAGGATGTAGTGAAAAAAGAACTAACATTCTGGAAAATGTTTGAGAGAGATTAAGAAGCAGAACCTCGGAGATGTAGTCTCCAGACCCTTGTCACCTAATGGCTAAGGGTCGGAAGATTCAGCCACTCAAAGTGTGGTTTTCAGGGCTGGTGTGGGGAAGTACATTTGTGTTGAGGCATTGGAGTGGCTCTGAGGAAGGTATGAGGTACTCCACAGGATAGGGGTCCAGCTGAACAGAAAGGGAGCTAATGAAATAAATATTCTGAATAAAAGTAGCAGCAAAAGTCAAAGCAATCAAAAAGGTAAATTCAATAGTGTGGAAACTGATGAGGTAAATGTGGGGGAATAATCCTGCAAAAGGAGCTTGCATTCAGGAGGAATAGAGGTGGAAAATCAAATTGATCTGTCCTAACCAGGAAGAAGACCAGGATAAAGGTGTTCATTTGGGAAAAATTCTTAAGGGAAAAGATGTAGCCTTAAATGTAAACTTGAAAAAGACAAAGGGCTTTTATTGCAAGACTCCTGAGTGTGGGAAGTAAACAGGGGGTGTTAGAACTAGTAATGTCACAAGAAGATATAGATTGAACAGCATAAACAGAAACTTGGCTCCAATCTAAGCAGGAGTGGAACATAAACACGTTGGGTGTGATTTTTTTTTTGGGAGGGACAGAATAGTTAAGAAAAGCGGAGGAGTAGTGACAGTATTACATAACACAAAACCCCCAATTGTGGAAGAGATCAGAAGAAGGGGAGATGAGTGAACAATAACATTATTGTCCTAGATTTTAATTACCCTCTGATTGCTATAGGGCCTGAGTAAACAGAACAAAGAATAATGGAATCCCTGCAATGTGTGCAGGCTCCCTTCTTTAATTGGTATGACTATATGTAGATAAAGAGAGCGACATTTCATAACTCTTAACTAAACTGAGCAATGGATCAGATAGATTATTTGAATGTGGGCAACACATGTGAATGATGAACACAGCATACATTGTATTTCGACCTAGTCAGAGCATCTTAAATTGCAACCAGTGCAGTACTTGTTAAATATAATGACTCCTCAAAAAATGGGAAATGTAGCAGTTTATTTGTTAATATCAAGGTTAGGCAAACAGCTTTGACATCAATTTCGGCATGGCTGGGACTAAAATGGGTTGTGTTGTGTCCATTCTTTAGGTGTCACATGGTCACTTAATGCGGGCAAATGGATCTGAAGATGCATGTGCACACTTGTGACTGGAATGCAAGGCATGGTGAGTTGCTCCAGTGCATTTGTACATGGTACATGCTGCTGCCACTATGCATCAGTGAGGATGGAGGGAGTAAGTGTTGAAGATGATGGGTAGGATGCTAATCATTTGGAGCTGCTTTGTCCAAGATGGTGCTGAGCTTCTTAAATGTTGTTACAGTCACACTGATCTAGGGAAGTGAAGAGTATTTTATCATACTGTTGACTTGTGCCTTGTAGATGCTGGACAGGCTTTGGGTAGTCTAGAGGTGAGTTACTGACCACAGAATTCCTAGCTTCTGCCCTGCTCTTGTCAATGCAGCATTTATATAGTGTCCAGTTTAAGGTTCTGGTCAGTGTTAACCTCCAAGATGTTGGTGATGGGGATTTAAGAGATGGTGATGCTGTTGAATGTCAAGGAGATGTTTGGTTAGATTCATTTTTATTGGATATAGTCATTACGTTGTTTTGTGAAAATATAATTTCTAGTCAATAAATTGATAATTTAAATGAGTAATTTGTTTTTTTAATGTAAAGTGGCCATTAGAAAGTGCCAAGCAGTAGACATAACTAATATTTACTTGTCAACTCCTACTCCTATTTCTTGTGTTCTCAACCTCCCTTTCCTCTCTGAAGTCCATAATTGTGTTGTCGTCTTCCAAATTGGTTCCTATCTATCCTGCAACTCCAAGTTTGGATCTCAGATCTGCCCTTGCTACTGTTAGGATACAGGATCTTGCAAAGTCATAAATGACATCCGGTGAGAATGTGACAAAGGGAAACCATCTCTTCTGGCTCTTCTTGATCTGTCTGCACCCTGACCACACCATCCACCTACAGTTCCTCTCCAGTGTCATAGAGCTGGTTAGGGCTGCTTTTACCTGGTTCTATTCACAATCCTTCAAGTGAGGAGGTTTTTGCTCATCTCAATCCGAAACTATTACCATCTTATCTCCTTAAAGATGAGGGTAAATAGAGTTTTTTCAATATCCAGGGGTTTGAGGGCTATGAGATGATGGCACAAAAGAGGATTTGAGGTCTCGTACAGATCAGCCATGTTTTTATGGAATGGCAGGGCAGTCTTGAGGAGCTGAATGAAGCAGCAGAGATTAAGATGAAGAAGAAAAAGATGGAATATAATGCAGGGGAGTGTGTGGATCTCCACTTTGATCAGCAAAATAGAAAAAACAGAATAGCTTTTAAAAGGCATGAAATTTGTAAATGTTGATGTTTTGAGAGACTTTGGTGTACTCGTACAGGGAACACAAAAGGGCGTATTCAGCCTATCTAGATGTGAGGAAAATTTTTTTCACTCACAGGCTGGTGGGAATCTGGAACACACAGCCTGTAAGAGTGGTCAAGCCAGAAACACACTCAATGTTTAAATGTGCTGTTGTGATGCCAAGGCATATGAGGCTATGTGCCTTGTGCTGGGATTAGAATTGCAGGACCCCTCTTCTGAAACATCAGCTTTCCTGCTCCTCTGATGCTGCCTGGCCTGCTGTGTTCCTCCAGCTCCACACTGTGTCATCTCTGACTCCAGCATCTGCAGGTCTTACTATCTCTAGAATAGCTAGGTAGTTGTTTTTGACTGGTGCAGACTCACCGGGCTGAAGGTCCTTTTTATGTGCTGTGCGACTGTGCCTGAGTCTGAGCTATTTCTTCTTCAAAAACAGCCTATTGTTTATTCATAGTTTTGCCTGCCAGCCTTATACACTCTCGCGCACGCGCACGCACGCTCGTGCACAAATATATAAATCAATGGGGTGAATTTGTATTTGCAGATACATTCTATTTTGTTCTAAATGCACACAATTTATAGACAGTCAGTCAATGTGGCGTTTTATAAATTCCTACTTTAGAAATTTAACCAGTCTGACTCCAGACCAAAACACAAACCGATTTTAAACAAGGCCTCATACCTAACATGCATTTTCTGAACTAAAATATCACCTCTTCTTTACACTAAGTTCTTTCAGGGCAGTGACTTGAAAGGAATTCGGGGATTTACATATACATATTAATCAATTAAAACCTTCTAACTGATTAAACAAACCTAAGATGCTGTTAAATCTTTAATACATCCTCAGAAGTGGTGTTATCCTTTGATCTTTTACTTTTCAATTCTGTGTCTGATACCACCTCCCTCACTAACACCTGAAGAAGGACTGAGGCTCCGAAAGCATGTGTTTTCAAATAAACGTGTTGGACTATAACCTGGCATCATGTGATTTCTGAGAGATAAAAGGTACTGCAGATGCTGGAGAATCTGAGATAACAAGCATGGGGCTGGATGAGCACAGCAGGTCAAGCAGCATCATAGGAGCAGGAAAACTCGACGTTTCGGGCCTAAACCCAC
>JAHRHZ010000010.1:107529-198413 GCA_024137785.1 Ginglymostoma cirratum
GTGGGTTTAGGCCCGAAACGTCGAGTTTTCCTGCTCCTATGATGCTGCTTGACCTGCTGTGCTCATCCAGCCCCATGCTTGTTATCATGTGATTTCTGACCTTGTCCACCCCAGTCCAACACTAGCACCGCCACGTCCAAAACCAACACAAAGGTAGCTGTAAAACAGTTAGCAACAAGATGAAATACAACTGGAATTGAGTCACTGATAAAGTTGCTGGAAATTCTGCTGATCTCATTGCAGATATAAGAATATTAAATTAATTGAGATGAAAATTATAGAAAATGACCTCTCTGACCTTGCCATATACTGATCCTCTCATTTCTGCATGACTGCCAATATATAAGTAGGTGCTTTCCTCATAGATGGAAATTAAGTTAGTAAATGGAGAAGATGCAATAGTTGTTGAAGTTGTGGGAAAATAGATATCCCTTGAATTCTCCATTACCTAAAGGATTCATTATAGACAGTGAAGAAGATTTTCTAAGACTACAAAGGGATCAAATTACTCAATGGGCTGAAAAATGGCAGTTGGAGTTCAATCTGGATCAATGTAAGGTCTTACATTTTGGTACAACAAGCAAGGGTAGGGCTTATACAATTAATGGTAGGACCTTGGGCGGTGTTATAGAACAGAGGGACCCAGGGGTTCAGGTATATAATTCTTTGAAGTTTGCGTTGCATATAGACAGGGTAGTTAAGAAGGCGTTTGGCATGCTTGCCTTCATTGCTCAGTCCTTTGAGTATAGGAGTTGGGATGTCACGGTGAGGTTGCTTCTGGAATACTGTGTCCAGGTCTGGTCACCCTGTTATAGGAAGGATATTATTAAGCTGGAGAGGGTTCAGAAGAGATTTACCAGGATGTTGCCAGGTATGGAAGGTTTGAGTTATAAAGAAAGGTTGGATAGGCTGGGACTTCTTTCACTGGAGCATAGAATGGTGGATTTCAAGATTTCACGTTTTTAGGTGAGAGGAGAGAGATTTTAAAACAGACACAAGGGGAAAATTTTTTTTACACAGAGCGTGGTTCATGTGTGGAATGAATTTCCAGAGGAAGTGGTGGATGTGGATACAATTACAACGTTTAAAAGGTTTGGGGGTATATGACCCGGAAGCAGGCAGGTGGGATTAGTTTAGTTTGGGATTACATTCAGCATGGACTGGTTGGATCAAAGGTCTGTTTCTGTGCTGTTTGACTCTATGACTTTATGATTGAGAACAGATATTTATAAAGCAGTTTCCACCTGGTTAAAGGACTGATCTGAAAAGAGTGCGGTCATCTGCATTTATGCTGGACTGCAGAGCATGAATAATTTGAAGACGGACCGGTTCTTTTTTCCTCTCTCTCAGATAAATATTTATCAGTTTACCAAGATTCATTCTTACTCCAAGGAAATTAGCTTTCCCCAGTTAATTATTCCTAGTCTGGATTGTCCCTTGTCCTTGTCAACAGCAAACCTAAACCTGTGTTACAATGATAGTCGGAACTGCAGATGCTGGAGAATCTGAGACAACAAAGTGTAGAGCCGGAATGAAATGAAATCCTTCTGAATCCTTCAGAAACCCTTCTGAAGAAGGGTCTAGGCCCGAAACATCAGCTTTCCTGCTCCTCTGATGCTGCTTGGCCTGCTGTGTTCATCCAGCTCTACACCTTGTTATCCCTGTGCTACAATGATTACTTTATCTTAAATGTTTCCCAAATGTCTAATACTAGGAAGCATGCATTTAAGGTGAGAGGGGAGAAATTCAAAGGAGATGTGAGGGGCAATTTTTTTAAACAGAGTGGTAGGATTCTGGAATGAACTGCCAGGGATGGTGGAGGAGGCAGATATGATAGGGGCATTTAAGGGACTTTTAGATGAGCACATGAAAGTGCAAGGAATGGAGGGATATGGATCAAGGGCAGGCAGAAGGGATTAGTTTAATTTGGCAACATGTTTGGCACAACGTTGTGGGCCAAAAGGTCCATTCCTGTGCTGTATAGTTCTATGTTCTATGACTGTTTTATAATCCACTTAATCCACCTTATTCCCAGCTGTGTCTCCTTTACCATGTGACTATATGCACCTGCAACTCACCAATTTTATTACCTTGCTCCACTTGTTGAAATACATGCACAGTAACCCTAATTTAGACTTTTGTACTTTTCCCCCTGACTCTGAACTTTGCAAAGTTTATTTTCTACTGCTCTGCTATCTGTCTCCCAGCATTTTGTGCACCTTGGGTATTCCTCTTTGATATTGCCTAATGATTCCCACAGTGCCAATTTAGTTTATGTACTCCCTAATAGCACTAGCAAATTGGAGACAGAAGCTATTTTCTTGTGGGGCATTTAGGTGCAACATGGCCAACTTCACAGCTCCCATCTGTCCCAGAGCTGCTACCAGTCTCGCCGGAATCTAAAGCCTTTTTTTCTGCACCATCACTCCAGCCACACGTTCATCCTCCTATTTCTATCTTCATTTGTGCATTATATTGGAAGTTTGCTACTTTTGAGGTCCTGATTGCTCATTTCCGTTCTAGTTCCCTAAATTCTGATTGCACTACCACTTTCCTCTTTCTGCTTATATTGTTGGGTTGATGTGGACCACAACTGTTAGCTATTCATCCTCCTGCCTCAGGGGTACTCTGCATTCGCTCAATGACATCTGTGACTTAGGCATCAGGGAGGGATGCAATAACTGCTTTCCCCCTCACCTTCATGCTCTGTACGCAGCTGAGCTAGCCAAGGTGCTATGATCTTGGCTCTGGTTGCATTCCCCAGATGAACCATTGTTCTCATAAATATTCAGAACTGAATGCTCGTTGGAGAGTGAGCTACATTCAGGGAAATTCTGCACTATCTGCATGATTCTACTTGGCTGCCTGGTAATCGCCCTTTCCCTCTGTCCCTGCACACTCTTAAGCTACACGTTGACCAAATCTATAAACATGCTTTCTACGAAGCTGTCATCACAGTTTTGTCCAAGTGACGCCAGCTGCTGCTCAAGTTCTGAAAGCCAGAGTTTGAGCTACTACTGCTGAACTCACTCCCTGCACGAGGTTATCTCAGTTCCAGAAAGCACTCTGGAGTTCCCACGTATAACAGAGGGCGGCAGTAAAAAGCAGCTGAGGAGGATTCTAGGAGAAGTCGGCTTAGTAACCACAGAGAAGGGGATCGTGTGGGACCCATGCTCAACAGGAGGAACAGGATCCAAAGAGGACGGCAGTTCCTACACAATAATCCTTAACACCAGTTCCCCGTAAGGCTGCGTACTCAGTCTATTACTATATTCCTTATACATTCTTGACTGTGTGGCCAAATTCAGCTACGGCTCCATTTACAAATTTGCTGATGACACCACCATGGTGGGCCAGTTCTCAAACAGCAATGCGACAGAGTACAGCTTAGTGGAATTGTGTAAAGACAGCAATCTCCAAGTCGATGTCAGCAAATTGAAGGAGCTGTTCACCGATTTCAGGAAGCAGAGTGGAAGGCACACTTTATCAATGGTGCTGAGGTGGAGGTGGTCAAGAAATTCAAGTTCCTAGCAGTCAGTACCACAAACGATCTATCCTGGTCCATCCACGTCGATGTTACAGTCAAGAAAGTGCACCAATGCCTCTACTTCCTCAGAACATAGAACAGAGAATTGTACAGCACAGGAACACCCACAATGTTAAACTAATCTCTTCTGCCTACCCTTGGTCTATATCCCTCCAGCCCTTGCATATTCAGGTGCTTCTCTAAAAATCTGTTAAATGCCCCTATTGTATCTGCCTCCAACACTACCCCTGGCAGTGTTTTCCAGACTCCTACCACTCTGTTCTCCTTTGAACTTGGACATGTCAACTCTGGGAAAAAGGTTCTGACCATCAACCTTATCTATGCATCTCATTATTGACTTCTGTCAAGTCTCCCCTCAGCCTCTGCTGCTCCAGAGAAAATAACCCAAGTTCTTCTAGCCTCTCCTTCACGCTCATGCTCTCTAATCCAGGCAGCATCCTGGTCAACCTTTTCTGCACCGTCTCCAAAGCCTCCACATCCTTCCTGTAATGTGGTGACCAGAATTAAAAGCCTAACCAAAGTCTTATAAAGCTGCAACATGACATCCTGACTCTTGTACTCAATTCCCTGACCAACAAAGGCAAGCATGCCATACGCATTCTAAGGCTAAGGTGATTTGGCACGTCCACAATGACTCTTCTCAATCTTATAGATGCACCATAGAAAGCATCCTATCTGGATGAATGTCACCTTGGTACAGCAATTGCTGTGCCCAAGTCTGCAAGAAATTACAGAGAGTTGTGAACTCAGCCCAATTCATCATGAAAACCAGCCTTCCTTCGTTGACTCCATCTACACTTTCTGCTGCCTCGGAAAAGCAGCTAATATGGCACAATATGGGCAGACGGGTTGTAAGCTCCCACATGACAGCAGAGAGATTAGTAAAGGGATTAAGATGTTTCTAGGTTACAGGAAGATATAGATGGGTGGACCAGTGGCAGATGATATTTAACCCTGATAAGTGCGAAGTGATGCATTTTGGAAGAAGAAACAAGATGAAGGAGCATTTAATGAATGGCAGGACACTGGGTAGCTTAGAGGAACAGAGAGATCTTGGGGCAATTATTCACAGATCCCTGAAGTCGGCAGACTTCTATGTGAATAGGATAGTTAAGAAGGCATATGGGACACATGTTATGGCACAGAGTATAAGATCAAGGATGTAATGTTGAGTTGTACAGAGCATTGATTGTGTAGGTCCCCTCCCTAAAACCAAAAGTGGGAACCAACATTTGCTAACCATAATGGATGTGTCTACAAGATTTCCGGAGGCAATTCCATTACAGAATGTTATGGCAAAAAGGTTGTGGAGGAGTTGCTTGCTTTCTTTACCCATTATGGATTACCCAGGGAGATTCAGTCAGACCAAGGGTCCAGTTTTACTGATAAACTATTTAAGGAGGTAGAAAAAAACAAAGTTGTTGAAAAGCTCAGCAGGTCTGGCAGCATCTGTGAAGGAGAAAACCGAGTTAACGTTTCAGAACTGCTTCTACACTGTAGGTATTCTATGATCTATGATGATCAATGATGGATTCATGGTCATCATTAGACTCTTAATTTGATACTTTTTTTTAAAGAAAAATTAAAATTCCACCATCTGCCATTGTGGGATTTGAACCCAGGTCCCCAGGATATTGCCTGGGTCTCTGGATTAATTGGCCAGCAATAATACCACTCTGTCATTGCCTCCAACATGCATAGTTGACTTAGTGAAAAATGAAGATTGACTACTTTGAGCAGTTTGCGATTCCTGCATAATTGTCTGTTACGTAAGGGACATTGTGACCCACTGCAGGACTGTTTCTTTTTACTTTGTAGATGACTGAAATGTGTGGCATGTCTGACAGTATATTGTTCTGAAGAAGAGCCCTATTTGACTTGAAACATTAAGTCTGTTTGTCTCTTCGCATATGCTGAAAGACTTCAGTGTTTCAAACACTTTGTTTTTCTTGCATATTGGTAGAGTTTCATAAGGGCCAAACTTGGTGACGAAAGGAGAAATGCTTTTATGCAGTGATACTCATAGTATGATTCTGAGCTGCTTGAGATCCTCTTCATGTCACCTGTGGTGCTAGCTGCTGTGTTGTGGACATAAATAGGCAACCTGTGAGGACTGATACTGGGAAGCTGATGGTTCTCAAGAAAAACTGCTGTGTAATCTTATGTTTAATGGATTGATACTTAATTGACATTGTAGTATTGGAACAGGAGCTTGTGGGAGGAGATTTTTTTGAAAAAAAGACTGTTGAAATCTTTCTGTGTCATACTTCAAGTAAAATCCTGGTGGAATTCAAATATCTTTTGATTTTATGGGATTCCCCTTCTTTGCATTGCAGGAGGAAGTACACAATGTTGAATTGTTTTTCTTATCCCACTTGCTCATTCTTTTGCTATTTTACAAGAGAGAAATTAGGATTTTAAAACTATTTTTGTACGCACAAAGATGTTTTGTTTTTGGTATGGAGGGTGGGGCAGGTGATGCTGGTGAGCTATAGTTGTGGTTCAAGTGAGGAATTTTAATGTTGAGTTTGAATGTTGGGGAGGGAAAATAATATTTCCACTTTTAACTCCCAAATGCACACTTCTTGCTTTTCTAAACATGGTACCTACTTGTGTAGCCAGTTTTGTTCTAAGGAACAGTCTCAATCTTTCGATGGGAGTACAAAAGCAAAATGACCTTGGAGTTCATAAATCATAGAATCCCTACATGTGGAAACAGGCCCTTAGGCCTAACAAGTCCACACCGACCCTCAGAGTATCCCACCCAGACCCATCCCCCTGTAACCCACCTAATCTACACATGCCTGAACACTACGGGCAATTTAGCAGGGCCAATCCACCTACCCTGCACATCTTTGGACTGTGGGAGGAAACCGGAGCACCCAGAGGAAACCCACGCAGACACTCCACACAGACAGTCGCCCGAGGATGGAATCGAACCTGGATCCCTGGCGCTGTGAGGTAGCAGTGCTAACCACTGAGCCACTGTGCCGCCCGCAGTGTTCATGTGCAAGATTCTCTGAAAGTGGCCAGGCAAGTTGAAACAGTTGTTAAGAAGGATCCTTGGGTTTATAAATAAACTCTAGAGTAGAAAAGCAACAAAATGATGCTACAGCTATATAAATCATTGGTCAGACCACATTTGGAGTATTGTGTTCAGTTTCAATTCATTGTTGGCGAGAAGTTATGTCTGGTGGCCAGGATTGGATGCCAATATAGCCGCATTGGTTAGGTAGTGCCCAGAGTGCCAACAAGAATGAAAATTGCCACCAGCAACTCCCTCACGTTTGTGGGAATGGCCAGGTAAACCCTGGACTTGGTTACACATCGACAATGCCAGTCCATTCATGGGCTCTATGTTTTTATTCACTATGAACGTCCATTCAAAGTGGTTAGATGTGCATAGAGTTGAAGCAAGGAGCTGAACTACAAATGAAGTGGTTTCCCATATTATCATCCATTTCTGAATGAGTTAATAAATCTCATAAGTTGTAACTCAGTAACGGGTCTTTGTGTTTCATCCCTGAGTTTCTGAACATGCTCCTGTTTAGCAGCAATATTTGGGAGGTGATATTTCAGCAGCTTCAATTGCTTTTGCAAAACAAATTTCAAAATGACAAGCTACTTAATTATTAAAATTCAATTTTGAGATTCTGCCTTAGCTTAGAATTATCGCAGACTACTATAAAATGTTAAAGTGAAGTTTGTGGTGATAATTCTGCACTTGTCCATCTAGCCATTGTTTTGCCTGTAAATTGGATTCGTCACAATTCATTATTCCTCCAGTTAGCCAGCATGGGCTGGGAAACAGTGGTTACATCTGGCTTAGAATTTGTTTTATTTTGCATGACATTGCAAAAAATGTGTCAAGGTTGCAGTAGCAGCAAGTTGGCCTTTTTGGAGTATATTTTGAGTAGAGGAAAAAGTGTGGTCTCATTGAGGTATTTATGATAAGAAATAAAACAAGCTAAAATGGTGAACAGGGCAAAACGACGCTGAAGAGGGAGTCCAAAACAAGGAGAACAGAACCTTGAAATCAAGTGTCAGATCATTCAGTCAAGAATGACATTTTCACAAAACGGCTAAGTGATGTCTAGAGCACTTGTACTGCATCATTGAGTATTAACAATGGAAGTTTGCAGAGGCATCAAACTGAAGGACTGTAAATTGAACAGGCTGATTAAATATAGGGGAACTGGGCAGATTCTGGAGCTTGGTCGATGGGTAGCAAATACCATTTAATGTAGAGAAATGCTAAGTCCAGAGATTGGGAATGGATGATAAATCAGTGCTGATGAAATTTTTTTTGCAGGGCCCAACACAGAAGGGAGTTCAATTGGATAAAACTAGCTGTGCTCGTTTGGGTCAATCATTTTAACCTCAGGACATTACTGTAAGAGTTTCTAAGGGTCATGCCCTAGTTCCAACCGTCTTCATCAATGATGTTCCCTCCATCAAAGGTCATAAATGTAGGTTATGTGATCATCAGCAGCCATATTCCACACCATTCATTCTTTCTCAGATGCTGAAGCAGCCACATCCATATACAGCAAGATCTGTATGACATTTGAGTTTGGGCAGCTAACTGGCAAGTAACATTTTGTCAGAGCTGTTCTTCCCTTCTGAGGAAGGGTTACCGGACCCGAAACGTTAACTCTGATTTTTTTCTTCATAGATGCTGCCAGACCTGCTGAGCTCTTCCAGCAACTTCAGTTTTTGTTCTTCAACCATCACCCTCTGCTTCCTACCTTCAAGCCAATTTTGAGTCCAATTAGCTAGCTCTCCCTGGATCCCATGTGACCTAACCTTCATGACTAGCTTGCCATGCAGGACCTTGTCGAAGGCCTTACTAAAGTTCATTTGCCAAAGTTCCACCGCCCTACCCTCATCTATCCTCTTGGTTGCCTGTTGAACATTTTCTGATCCATGGATTCCGTGTTACAAATGATGTTTCATAAGTTGAGAAGCTGAAGAGTTCCAATTGGAAGCTTCAGAAAGCAGACACAAGGTGGCTGAAAATTCTGACTACACCAATCTGAAATGGCAATGGAACATTGCACAAAATCTGAGAATGAAGATATGATACAATGAGGCTGCAAGAGGGGTTTACAGATGACGATTTTAACATCAGTGTATTGGGCGATGAGCTAAAGTAAATTGGTAAGAACATGGATGATGGGTTAGTGGACTGTGTGATATGATATGAGGGGCAGAGTTTTGGGTAAGTTTGAATGCAAGAATAATGGAAAGTCAGATGGGGAGAGTGTTTACTGGCAGTCTTAAGGTGACAAAAGCCAGTGTAAAGCCAACCAATATTGTTGGAGGTGGAAGTGGACAGTCTTGATGATTAATAGAATGTGGGTTGATCAGGGCACTGGAGTTGTGGGAAGTCTGATTCAAATATTCATAATGGGGTGGCGGAGGATAATGATGGGATCAGTGACAAAGCTCAGTCTGTTGGGGCTAAAAGCGATAGCTTTGGCTTCCTTTCCCATTGGAGGAAGTTCTGACTCATGAAAGTGGATTTTGGCAAGCAATTTTCATGACATGAAGGCACTAATAGGATATAGAGAATTGGTAGTGAAGCAAAACTCAGTATCATCAGTGTACAAGTGAAATCTGATTCAGTGCCTGGAAATAACATAACTTGGAAGGACAGTGCATGCAAGGAGGGAGAGGACTATGGCATGACCTGACATTTCTGGGAAGAAATGAAGTTTTCACTATATTCAGGTAGATAAGAATGGAACAATACCACGACGGTTGCATAATACTAAAGATGCACGGGGATAGCAGTGAAGCTGTAAGTTTTAAGTAGTTTTTGAAGGTTGTGGAGAGATAATATCAGTTCTGATGAAGGATCATTAGATTTGAAATGTAAATTCTGTTTTTCTCTCAACATATGCTGCTGGACCTGTTTTTGTAAGAGGTAATGTTCCTTTTGTGACTTTAGCATGGACTAAATTCATAAATGTGTGTTAAAACACAACCGGTTGTACTGTGAAATGTAATTGCTGCGTGAGTTTGAGCATTGGGGTAAGGGAAGGGTGTCCAAAGCTTGATTTCTGTGGGCTACACAGATCTGCATTAGGGAGCGTCAGGTGTTGCATGTAAAGCTTAACTCTGTTCTGAATAATTCTCACATACTGCAAGTTGAAATATTGAAATTTGGGATTTCTCTACTAACTAGGCAGCATTTTTCACCGCTTCAGGCTCTACAATTCCATGAATGTTTCAGGATTACGAGATCTGAATTGCATGGACCAGAAAGGCTGAATAAGCTTGAGTTTTCTTTAGTGCACAGAAGGCTAAGGGGGTACCTGATTGAGGTCTATGAAATTTTGAGGGGCATGGACAGGGTGAATAGAAAGCAGCTGTTTCCCTATGTTGAAGGGTCAATCGGAAGGGGGCATAACATATATGGTGAAAGGCAGGGGGTTTAGACAAGATTGAGGAAAGTATTTTCACCCAGGTGGTAGTGACAATCTGGAATGCACTCTTTGCAAGGGTATTGAAAGATGTGAAGCCTCACAGCCTTGTCAGAAGTAATAAAGATGAGCAGTTGAAATGTCATAGGCTACGGGCCAAGTGCTGGAAAGTGGGATTAGTGTAGATAGGTTGATGCAGACTTGGTGGGATGAAGTACCTCTTCTGTCCTTTTATAAGTCTGTGACTTTGAGGCTATAATTTTAGGTTAAATTGAATGGAAGTGTGAGGTTCTATTGATGTCATGTGTTGCTCGTTTCTCCAGTCGTGACTTTTGAATTACTTAAAGTTCAATACAATGAGTGGCAATAGATCACGTTTTATCTGTGATATTCGTTTGCTTTCCATTTACTGGTCTTCTCAGAAGGATGATCAGTGGTTGTTCACCAAAACATTAATGTGTTTTACTTTGTGCCATGTCTCTGCGTAGCTCTGCTTATTTTCATGTATAAACAACCTGTCTGTATTCACATGCACTGACCTTTAGGATGACGAGTGTGGACTTAAGAGGAACAATATGAGTCATCAGATAAGTTTCTGTTGAACAGCCAGTGAGCACAATGGAATTCAAAAATCCAGTTCCATGCTCAAAAGCTGTCCATTCTTTAATTTGTGAAATCTCCACAAACAAATAAGGATATTGCAGTCATCTCTAAGGTAGGAGAAGGAGGAACGTAAGGGACACTAAATGACACTTGCCAGTTTAGTGTCTTGTGTTACAAGTTGCAATAACCAGGTATTCCTTTTGTGGTTGAGACTGATGTTGACTCCCTGCTCCTTTTGCATTAGTTTTTGCATCCATCTGATACTTCATTTTATTATCTTAATTTAACATGCACACACCCCAGTGCTGTACTGATGTATTAACTGAAATTGTACACTCTGGGCACTGGCGTGCAGTTCAGAACCCATGAGGGTTTCCAGTCTGGCCTGAGTACCACTTTTCATTTATAGTATGGTAGTGGCAAAAAGATTGTGCAACTCTTCACCTATTAAATCAGAGTCAACATTTTCAAGTATTGAATTTCATTGAATCGTGGGCTTATCTTCTGACCGCTGTAGATCAAACACACTTGAAGCATGAGGATGACCCTACTGGCAGCAGATACCATTTCATCTACAGAATTGTGATCTCTAATAACAGAGTTTCTGATTGCAGAACCATCAACAATAAATTTGACCTTTCAACTGGATTCTTTACTTTAAATTTAGGAAAATATGTTCCATCCTGGAATCTTTTATATTGAAGTATAGAGGTATAAGTTTCATAGAACAGCTTCCCTGACCTGCTGTTTCCCAGCACAATGTCGCTTTCATTATACTTAGAACTATGTCAAAGTGGGTACATGGTTTTCTTTTGATATGTCGTATAGTTTCATTTGGTTGCAGCGTTACGGAAGCATTGAAGTTCATAATTTTAGAATTATTTATTTCAATTTGTGGAAACTGTTTGTTTGTGCAACTCACCAATAATTAAATACAGCCAAGTTTAGCCCATTGGCCTTGCTAGAAAAACAATTTCAACGGGACCTATTTGCCATAGTGATGAGAAAGATTCCTGTTATGGGAGTGAATGGGATGATGCAACTGGTTCTTTTCGGAATCACTTTGAAAGAGACAATTATTTCCTTGTTATTAAATCGTAGAATGTCCCAGTATGATACCAGTGCTTCTTTCACATGGGCCAGCCAGTCTAATCTCACTCTCCTCCTCAGTCCTCCTTATGTTTTTAATATCCTATTCTTCCCCCTCATATCCCGGATCCTTTAATATCCCACCCATACTCACCTCTCTCTTCCTCCTGGCTTCCATCATCTTTTTGTACCCCACCCAGTTCAAACACACACTCCATCTTGCTCCCAGTGCCCTTGCATATCCCACCCAGTCAAATCCTATAACCCCTCACACACTGCACCCTTTAATATCTCACTCAGTCTAATCTAATTTTTTATTATGATGCATTGGAATTTGTGTCCTCTCATTATTGTTTTGCTGATCATTTGAGGAAATCTTACTGTAAACTTTCAGAATCGTTTCTTTCTTGAATTCAACTCCTTTGACAAAAACTGTAGCTCCTTGGATCTCTCTTTTTTACAGTCACTTCTTATTTCTTCTTTTTAATCCAGTTTAATTTTGTTGCCTGCTGTACCACCTCCTTACTGACTCCCACCATTTTCCCTGCTGCCTTTTGTATTTTGTCCTATTTTCTTTCTCCTTTGTCTTTGTGACCACTAATCCTTGCTGAACTTTTGCTGACTTGTCCTTCCTATATTACAACACCTCTTCCTTGAATCCTCACTGTTGAAATCAAGATTCATTGATACATTGTCTATGGGGACTCTCAGAGCTGTGACTTGAAACAGCTTCTGGAATTAGTATCTTAATCAATCAAAACTAACAGAGTTCGCCATACCCTGCTTCTGCAATTTCTAGAATGCAGGAATGTATGAATGATTAAAGATTCAACAGGAGGCAGTCAGCCATTTTAGGTTTGTTCACCCCACTCACACCAGTTGTGTGTTCCTTTGATCTCTCTGCCCTTCGTCTCTCTGCCTATAAACTCTGTGTTTGTGTGCTTCCCTCTCACCACACCTGACGAAAAGGCAGCACTCTGAAAGCTTGTGGTTTCAAATAATCCTGTTGGGCCATAACCTAGTGTTGTGCGATTTTTGACATTTCTTCCAAGGATGGCCACCTTGAAGTATTTCTGCTCTTCTCTTTGACAGGATTTCCGTTCCAATTTTTTTTTCTTTTTCTCGTACACCGTCATTAATTTTGTTATCGCTCCTGGTGTTTGGTAAGGTATTTGCCAAAACTCTCAGCTGTTCATTCCCCCAGATTGACCTTTAACCACTCCTTTGTCCAACTGTTTTTCCTGTCTCTTTGGGTCCAATCTCCACCATTCATTTACTCTCCCCCCCCACCCCATCTCTGGGCAGTTAGGGATGGGCAATAAATGCTGGTCCAGCCAGTGATGCCCATAATGAATGAATTAGAAGAAAGATTCAACAGGAGGCAGTCAGTCAGCCAGTTTAGGTATGTTCACTCCACTCACACCAGTTGTATGTTCCTTTGATCTCTCTGCCTATAAACTCTGTGTCTGTGCGTTCTCCTGTCACTGCACTTGATGAAGGGGCTGTGCTCCAAAAACTTATGATTTCAAATAAACCTGTTGGACTATAACTTGGTGTCATGACATCAGATGAAGGGTCTAGGCCCGAAACGTCAAACTTTCCTGCTCCTATGATGCTGCTTGGCCTGCTGTGTTCATCCAGCTCCACACCTTGTTAAGTCAGTAAAGCTGACTGCTTCAAAAGGACAAAGTCCTCCAAGTTAATGATTGGCCAAACAATTGGTAATTCAAAGATAACCTTACATACAGGCTTGTGATCAGGCCATGCTTTATATTAAGTGAACAAGTAAAATCCTATTTTATTTTCATACAATTGCAGGATTTTTAGTGATTTGTGGAATGTGGTTCCAGTTTGAATTGCTTTGCTAAGTTCTCAGAGCTATGATGTGAAAACAAATGGTCACATTGAGAATGTAAGTGTGCCATGACTTGTTACAACTTCAGGTCAATAAATCTACTACTTGTAGGGGAATGATATGCAAGCAAAATGCTTTATTATCTAGTCACTGATCTAGAAATCAATAAAGGGATGTGAGTATCAAAGACACTGGGTTTCACTTCTAGGAACACAACACCACACCACCACTTCCCACACCTTCTCCAGGAATCATTGATTTTCTTTAACAAAAACAGAAATTATTGGAGAAACACAGCAGGTCTGGCAGCATCTATGGTGAGAAAACAGAGTTAACATTTCAAGTCCAAAGACTCTACAGTTACTTTATTGGTTTTCTTTGATGAGTTAAGGGTATCAACAAATGTGGATCAAAGGGGGAGTTGAGGCAGGGCTAAAAATCACTGGTGTTCTCAGCACCTGACTCCTGCACAGTGGGCACAGTATTGATGTACTCCCTATCCTGGGCCCTGAGTTGAGGCACAAATTAGCCATGATCCCATGGTAGGTGTACTTAGGCTGGATGGCCTCTTTCTGTCCCTATGTCTCTAATGGTAATTAACGCAGCACAGTGCTGCTATTAGGAATGATTTGCCCAGACTTTCTATTCGTAGTACTCTTCCTTTAACAGAGGAACATCCAAGGTATTTCACAGATATGTTTATAGAAAGCAGGGCACTTAGCTTGGAGTACCATCAGCAACTGTGAGGCGGGGAGGGACACAGTAATAGAATCATAGAATCCCTACAGTGTGGAAACAGGCCCTTCGGCCCAACAAGCCCACACCGAACCTCAGACCATCCCACCCAGACCCATCCCCCTGTAACTGACCTAATCTACACATCCCTGAACACTATGGGCAATTTACCTAATCTGCACATCTTTGGACTGTTGGAGGAAACCCATGCAGACACAGGGAGAATGTGCAAACTCCACACAGACAGTCACCCGAGGGTGGAATTGAACCCAGGTTGCTGGCACTGTGAGGCAGCAGTGCTAGCCACTGAGCCACCATGCTGCTCCATAATCTGCAGTAATCTTCAGGAACACTGTGAGAATCTTCAGTGCAGCTCCTGTCAACGTCATAGCTTCAAAAAGTGAGAAAAGCTCCACATTGATGCATACTAGTCACTGACAATTACTGGTTAACCCTTTTTTATTGCACAGATTTAAAGCAGTGGGAACTTAGTTACAGTTAAAAACCAAAAGAACTGCGGATGCTGTAAATCAGGAACAAAAACAAAGTTGCTGGAAAATCTCAGCAGGTCTGGCAGCATCTGTGAAGGAGAAAACGGAGTTAACGTTTCGGGTCCGCTGACCCTTCCGCAGAACTTCCTCAGAACTTCCTCAGAATGGTTCTGAGGAAGGGTCACCGGACCTGAAACGTTAACTCTGTTTGCTCCTTCACAGATGCTGCCAAACCTGCTGAGCTTTTCCAGCAATAGAGATAAAAGGTACTGCAGATGCTGGAGAATCCGAGATAACAAGCATGGGGCTGGATGAACACAGCAGGTCAAGCAGCATCATAGGAGCAGGAAAACTTGACGTTTCAGGCCTAAACCCTTCATCAGAAATGGGGGAGGGGAAGAGGGTTCTGAAATAAATAGGGAGAGAGGGGGAGGCGGATAGAGGATGGATAGAGGAGAGGATAGGTGGAGAGGAGGCAGACAAGTCGAAGAGGCGGGGATGGAGCCAGTAAAGGTGAGTGTAGGTAGGGGGGTAGGGAGGAGATAGGTCAGTCCAGGGAGGACGGACAGGTCAAGGGGGCGGAATGATGTTAGTAGATAGGAGATGGGGGTGTGGCTTGGGGTGAGAGGAAAAACCGGTTAGGGAGGTGGAGATGAGCTGGGCTGGTTTTGGGATGCGGTTGGGGGAGGGGAGACTTTGAAGCTTGTGAAATAACTTTGTTTTTGTTAGTTACAGTTAATCTTTTCATAACCTTAGTGATAGAGTAGGTAGTCTGACAAAATAAGACAATTAATTCTAGTCTAAGACATTAATTGTAAGTTGAAGAGATGTCAGGAAAGGCCAGTTGAGTGGAATATGCAGCTTGTCATATGTGGGAATCCTGGACGCTGCCAGTGTCCTAGATGACCGCATGTGGGAAATGTTCCCAGCTGGAGCTCCAAGTCTTGGAGCTTGACCAGCGGTTGGAGACACTGTGGAACATCTGCAAGGCTCAGAGTTACATGGATAGCACGTTTAAAGAGGTAGTTACACCACAGATGAAGGGAATGGGTGACCACCAGACAGTCCAGAAAGAACAGGCAGGTAGTATATGGGATGCTTATCACTAACCAGTATTCCATTTTGGAAGCTGATGTGGGTGCTGGTACCTCAGACGTGTGCAGTCAGAATCAAGCTTCTGGCACCACAAGCAGCTTGACTGTATGCGAGATAGGAAGAAGAAAAGAAGAGCAGCAGTGATAGGGGATTCTTTAGTCAGGGGAGCAGACAGATGTTTCTGCAGACAAAGATGTCACTCCAGGCTGGTTAAAATTGTATCAGAGATAGGCCTAGGCCCGAAACGTCAAGCTTTCCTGCTCGTATGATGCTGCTTGGCCTGCTGTGTTCATCCAGCTCCACACCTTGTTATCTCGTTTACTCCAGGCTGGTGTGTGCCACCATCTCCACCCCCCCCCCCCCCACCCCGGTGCTAGGGTAAGTACATGATTAGGAAAGGTTTAGAGGAATATGGACCAAATGCAGGCAAGTGGGATTAGCTTTGTTCGGGAACATGGCCGACACAGACTAGTTGGACCGAAGGGTCTGTTTCTATGCCGTATGATTCTGTCACTGAACAGCTGCAGGGCATCCCAAAAGGGGAGGGTGATGAGTTAAAGGTTGTTGTAGATGGTGGTACCAATGATTTGGGCAAAGTGAGAAAAAATGTCTTGCAGCAAGAATTCAGGGAGCTAGGCAGTAGATTGAAAACCAGGACCTCAATAGTTGTAATCTCTGGATTGCTACTGGTGCCACGTGTTAGCAGGTTTAGAAATAGGACAGATCAATGTGTGGCTCAAGAGTTGGTGTAAGAGGGAGGGTTTTAGATTCCTGGATCACTGGGACTGGTTTTAGGGAAGGTGGGACATGTTCGTATGGGATGGTGTGCATCTGAACCACTGTGGGGCCAACATCCTTGTAGGTAGTTTTGCTCGTGCTGTTAGGAGGAATTTAAACTAGTCTAGCAGGGGGAGGGGACACAGAAATTCAATGAAACAGAGACACATCATGCTACAGCAAAGGAAGCAAGTCAGAGTGAGTTCAGCTATGTTCAGTGTTGAGAGTAAGGCAAGGCTGGATGGTCTTTACTTTAATGCTAGGCAACTAATAGGTAAGACTGATGAGTTAATGGTTTGGATTGACACATTGGAGTATGATGTTGTGGCCATCACAGAAACATGGTTGATGGAAGGGCTGGACTGGCAATTTAACATTCCAGACTGTAGGATCTTTAAGCAAGACAGAGGAGAGTGTAAAAAGGGTGGTGATGTAGCTCTATTAAGGAGTTGATTACTGCAATAAAGAGAGGAACAAATATGTAGATAGTTCATAGAGGTGTATAGGAGTAATAATCAGATTATTATACTAGGGGATTTCAACTTTCCCTACATAAATTGGGATTGCTGTAATGTTAAGGATTTAGAGAGGGTGGGGATTTCTTGAAATGTATTCTGGGGAGTATCAACATGTAGAAGGCCCAACAAGGGTCAGTCCAGTGCTGCCTCTGATTCTGGGGAAAGAAGCCATGATGTGGCAGTGGGGAAACATTTTATTGACAGTGGCCGCAACACGGTACGGTTCAAATTTGTTCTGGACAAGGAAATTAATGGCCTGCAAAAGACGGGTTTGGATTGGAGGAAGGCAGATTTTATTAAAATAAAGCAGGATCTGGCCACAGTAGACAAGGAACAGCTCCTTGTGCGTAAGCCTACAGTGGAGCGATGGGGAGAATACATGTCCAACATGTACTCTTGAGAGGGAAATGTAGGAGCAATAAATTCAGAGAAGCCTGGATGTCTAGGACAATTCAGGACTAGATGAGGAAGTAGAAGGAGGGCTTTTAGCAAGTCCAAAGGGAGGAATTCAGCTGTGGCCCCAAGAGGAACATAGGAAGTGCAAGAGGAAACTTTAAAGCAATTAGAAGAGCAAAAAAGGGCCATGAAAAAGGACTTGTGAACAGGATTAGGGAGAATCCTAAGGTATATTAAAGGGAACAGGTTAACCAGGGAAGGAATAGGGACGAAGAAGGCAACCTGTATGAAGCCACAGGATATTGGAAGATGATGAATGAATACTTCTCTTCGGTCTTCACTCTGGTAAAGGAGAACGTAGGTATGAAATTCAGGAAAAGGGACTGTGAGGAAGTTGCACAGTTTGGCGTAGTAAATAGGGAGGTATTGGAGGCTTTGTTGGTCTTAAAAACAGACAAATCCCCTGGCCCAGATGAATTGCATCCCAGGCTGCTGTGGGAGGCGAGGCAGGAAATTGTAGGGGGTCTGACACATTTTTTAAATTCCTCTCTGGCCCCAGGGGAAGTGCCAGAGGACTGGAGGACAGCTAATGTGGTTCCACATTTTAAGAAGGGTTGTAGAGATGAACCAGGAAATTACAGACTGGTGAGTCTCACATCAGTGGTAGGGAAACTATTGGAGAAAATTCTGAAGGAGCAAATTACTGCCCACTAGGAAAGTCAGCATGTCTTTGTCAAACGGAGGTCATGCCTAACAAATTTGTTAGAATTTTTGAAAATGTGATCAAGTGTGGATGAGGGATTTCAGTTGATGTAGTTTATGTGGAATTTAGCAAAGCTTTTGACAAGGTCCCACATGTGAGATTGATTGGGAAGGTTAAAGAACATTGAACTGAGGGAAACCTGGCGAGATGGATCAGAAACTGGCTTAGTAATAGGACACAAAGGGTAGTGGTAGAAGGCTGTTTGAGTGACTGGAGGCCAGTGTCCAACAGTGTACCACAAAGATCAGTACCAGGACCCTTATTGTTCATTATATACATAAATGGTGTGGATGAAAATGTGTGGGGGGAATGTTAAGCAAATTTGCAGATGATGCCAAGATTGATGGAATGGTTAATAGCAAAGATTGGCGTAGACTGTAAGAGCAAGGAGGTAATGTTGGAGATATACAGAACGTTGGTCAGTCCACAGCTGGTGTGCTGGTCACCTTCCTGTAGTGAGGATATGATAGCACTAGAGGAGGTACAGAGGAGGTTCGCCAGGATGTTGTCTGGAATGACAAAGTTGAGCTATAAGGAGAGACCGGATAAGTTTGTATTGTTTTCTGTAGAGCAGAGAGGGGTGGACCATGATTGAGGTGTATAAGATTGTAAGGGATATGGACAGGCTGAATAGAGGGCAGCTGTTTCCCCTTGGTTGACAGGGCATCACAAGAGGGCAGTTTTAGGGTAAGGGGCAGGAGATTCAGGGGAGATTCGGGAAAAAACCTTTTCACTCAGTGGGTGGTGGGAATCTGAAACACGCTGCCAGGGAAGGTAGTAGAGGGCGGAAACCTTACAAGCTTTAAAAAATATTTGGATAAGCACTTGAAATATCGTAACATTCAAGGATATGGGACAAATGCAGCAAATTGGGATTAGAACGCCTTTAGTGGTAGTTGTGTCAATACAGACTGGATGGGCTAAAAGCTGCATGAATTGATGAATCTATGAAAAGGATAATCAGATAAGAGCCCGTGGTGTTTTGGGAGCGAAGTTTGCAGATGACAGAAATATAGGTGGGAAGGAAAGTATTAAGAATGACACAGAGTGTGCAGAGGGATATAGACAAATTGGGCAGAAAGTTGGCAGATGGAATTTGATGTGGGAGAATATGAGGTTATGCATTTGGAGAATAGAGTTGTAACAGAAAGGGTCAATGAGGATAATGCTGCTGATGTGGTATACATGGACTTCCTGAAGGTGTTTGATATAGTGCCATACAACAGACATGAGGCAAGTCATCTGTCATAGTATAAAAGAGACAGTAGCAACATGAATTCACACTTGGTTGAGGGTTGGAAGCAGCATAATCATTAATGGATATTTTACAGGCTGGAGGAAGATTTGTGGTGTAGTTCCCAAGAGTTGATATTGGAACCCTCGCTTTGCCTGATATGTATTAATGTCCCCGATGTTGGTTTGAAGAGAACATTTTCAAAGTTGCAGGTGACTCAAAACTTTAAAGAATTATAAATTCTGAGGTGAACAGTGTAGAACTCCAAAAGGACTCAGACAAGTTGGTGGATTGGGCAGATAGGTGGCAGCTGAGGTTCAATGCAGCAAAGTGTAAAGTGATTATTTCTGTTGGAAGAACGTTGAAAATCAAGAGAATTGTAACTCTGGTTTATAGAGGAGATGCAGGAGCAGAGAGACCTTTGTGTACATGTGCAAAGATCATTGAAGGTGGCAGAACAGGTGGACAGAGCAGTTAATAAAGTATACAGTGTCCGTGGCTTTATTAATATGGCATAGAGTACAAGGGCAAGGAGGTGATGTTGAATATGTATCAGACGCTTGTTAGTACTCAGCTGCAGCATTGTGTACAGTTGTGGGCACCACATTATGGGAAAGATATGAATGCATTGAAGAGAATGCAGAAGTGATTTACAAGAATGCTTTCATGAATGAGAAATTTCAGTTATAAGGATAGATTGAAGAAGTTGCGACTCTTCTCCTTGAAGAGAAGATGGCTGAGAGGAGATTTAATTGAGGTTTTCAAAATCCTGAGCTGCTGAATAGAGTGGATGGGGAGAAGCTGCTCCTGCTCATAACAGGAACAAGAATGAGAGGGCATAGATTTAAAGTGATTGATGACTGCATCGGCGCCGCCTCGTGCTCCCACGAGGAGCTCGAACAGTTCATCCAATTCACCAACACTTTCCACCCCAACCTGAAGTTCACCTGGACCATCTCCAACACTTCTCTCTCCTTCCTGGACCTCTCTGTCTCCATCTCGGGCAACCACCTAGAGACAGATGTCCATTTCAAGCCCACTGACTCCCACAGCTACCTGGAATACACCTCCTCCCACCCACCCTCCTGCAAAAATGTCATCCCCTATTCCCAATTCCTTCGCCTCCGCCACATCTGTTCCCAGGATGAGACATTCCAATCCCGCACATCTCAAATGTCCTCATTCTTCAAGGACCGCAACTTCCCCCCAACAGTGGTCGAGAACGCCCTCGACCGTGTCTCCCGCATTTCCCGGAACACATCCCTCACGCCCCGTCCCCGCAACAATAACCAAAAAAGAATCCCCCTCGTCCTCACATACCACCCCACCAACCTCCGGATCCAATGCGTCATCCTCTGACACTTCCGCCATCTGCAGTCAGACCCCACCACCAAAGACATCTTTCCCTCCCCACCCTTATCTGCCTTCCGGAGGGACCATTCCCTCCGCGACTCCCTTGTCCGCTCCACACTCCCCTCCAGCCCCACCACACCCGGCACTTTTCCTTGTAACCGCAGGAAGTGCTACACCTGCCCCCACACCTCCTCCCTCACCCCAATCCCAGGCCCCAAGAAGACTTTCCACATCAGGCAGAGGTTCACCTGCACATCTGCCAATGTGGTATACTGCATCCGCTGTACCCGTTGTGGCTTCCTCTACATCGGGGAAACGAAGCGGAGGCTTGGGGACCGCTTTGCAGAACACCTGCGTTCAGTTCGCAACAAACAACTGCACCTCCCAGTCGCGAACCATTTCAACTCCCCCTCCCATTCCTCAGATGACATGTCCATCCTTGGCCTCCTACAATGCCACAGTGATGCCACCCGAAGGCTGCAGGAACAGCAAATCATATTCAGCCTGGGAACCCTGCAGCCCAATGGCATCAATGTGGATTTCCCAAGCTTCAAAATCTCCCCTCCCCCAACTGCATCCCAAAACCAGCCCAGCTCATCTCCACCTCCCTAACCTGTTTTTCCCCTCACCCCAAGCCACACCCCCATCTCCTATCTACTAACATCATCCCGCCCCCTTGACCTGTCCGTCCTCCCTGGACTGACCTATCTCCTCCCTACCCCCCTACCTACACTCACCTTTACTGGCTCCATCCCCGCCTCTTTGACTTGTCTGCCTCCTCTCCACCTATCCTCTCCTCTATCCGCCTCCCCCTCTCTCCCTATTTATTTCAGAACCCTCTTCCCCTCCCCCATTTCTGATGAAGGGTTTAGGCCCGAAACGTCAAGTTTTCCTGCTCCTATGATGCTGCTTGACCTGCTGTGTTCATCCAGCCCCATGCTTGTTATCTTGCAAAAGCATGGGTGTTGAGAAAAAAACATTTTCACACAGCAAGTAGTTGGGGTGTGGAAGGCATTGCGTAGAAATGCGGTGGAGGCAGGCTCAATCGAAGCATTCAAGAGGACAGTGGATGAATATTTTGGTGAAAATAGTGTGCCAGGATGTGATAAAAAGGTAGGATATTGGCCCTAGATAATCATGCTTGTTTGAAGAGGCGTAATGGTCTGAATGGTCGCCTCTTGCATTGAAACGATTCTGTGAATTTACCGAAATGCATTGCAAGTGCTGTTTACACTGTTACTTTTTAAAGTTGGGGCAGCAGAAAGGTTACCAAAGATGAACTAGCGCCAGGAGGACTGTACAAAGGGAGATTTGACTGACAGCAAGTAGCTTTTTGATAACTAGTCATTACTCCACAAACTAATAACAAAGGCCTTCTGCCTGCCAACTGTATGATTGGCTCCCAGATACTTGAACAGCTGTGAATCATATGGCCAGAAGTTTTTGGACTTCAGGAAACAGGAAGTCGCATCTCTCTCACTCCTGAAAGAAGCCAGTTTATTTTCTCTTGTCAGTTTCTGTCAGCTGTGGCTTTTAACCAGTAGCTAAGAGACTTTGTAATTTGTGAACAAATTGCTCTGCGTCTCCTTCAAGGAATTCATAAACATCTTAAGTGATATTGATGATTAACAGACTCTGACAAGCAAAAGGATCATCTCAGTGAACCTCTGTGGACAGGAACCATTGAAGTGTGCGTGTGCACGCAGGGGGAGTTTTATAAGGGTACAGTTATGTCGACAGTTCATAATTACTTACCTGTAACTCAATTGTTTGTTAGTAATAAATATCAGGTAGAGAAACCTGGTCTATGCTTTCTGTTAACCTGGTTCTAAAAGACAGGGAAATTGGGGAATTTTGCACTTTTGCAAAACTAATTTTTGTGATGACTCCAGGGATACCGGAGCTTAATTTCCAGGATGCTACGCTAGTGAGTCGTGACACGGTGATGGCAGATTTGAATTATCCAATCATATACTGAGATAGTGGCAAGAGAGGGGCAAGAGTTCCCAAGTGTGTTCCGGAGAATTTTCAACAGCAGCATGTTTCCAGATCAACAAGAACGGAGGTACTGCTAGACCTGGTTCTTAAAAATGAGGTGTGCCGAGTAGATCAATTGCATGTACGTGTAAACTTAGGTGATAGTAATCAATATATCATAAGGTTTAGGTTGATTATGGAAAAGAATGAAGGACAGTCCAGACTAAGAACAATTAATTGGGAGAAAAACAACCTCAGTGGGGAAAGAATGGCATGGAAAACTAGAAGTGAACAAAGAACTTCCTTTTTGAATTGCAAATGTTACACTCTTATTCCAGTAAAATTGGAACTCCTGGGATAAAAGGGACAATAGCAAAATGAGTATGAAATTGGCTGAGTGGCAGGAAACATGAAGTAGTGGTTAATGAATGTTTTTTAGACTGGAGGGAGCATGTAGTCAAGTTCTCCAAGGAGGTCAGTATTGGGATTCCTGCTTTTCTTGATATATGCAAATGACCTGATCTTGGTGTTTGGTGCAAAAAGCACAATACTTGGAAGTGTTGTGCACTGTGAAGAGGGTAGTGTTTATAATCTGTCAAGCAAATGAAATAATCCTGAAAGAGGGAGATGTAGGAGCTGTGGGACCTTGGGGCAAAAATGCACAAATCGCTGGTGATGGGTCAAGTTGAGAGTGTGGTTATAAAGCATACAGTATCTTGGGCTTTATCAATAGAGGCATAAAGTACAAAAATAAAGAAGTTATGCTGAAAAAGTACTAGTTTGGCCTCAACTGGACTATTGGACCCAGTTCAGGGCACCAGAGTTGAGGAAAGATCTAACTGCGTTACAGAGGGTGAAGAACACCACACTCTCTCTAAAGTGGGCAGGGGATGGTGGCTCAGTGGCTAGCACTGCTGCCTTACAGCACCAGGTACCCAGGTTAATTCCAGCCTTGGGTGACTGTCTGTGTGGAGCTTGTACGTTCTCCTTGTGTCTGTGTGGGTTTGCTCCCACAGTCCAAAGAGGTGGATTGGCCATGATAAATTGTCCGTAGTGTCCAGGGATGTGCAGGCTAGGTCAGTTAGCCATGATAAATACAGGGATAGGGGTGGCTGAGTCTGTGTCTGGATGGGGCGCTCTTTGGAGGTTCGGTACAGACTTGATGGGCTGCATGGCCTCTTTTTGCACTGTAGTGATTTTATGATTCTATGAAAAGATTTACAAAGATGGCTCAAGTGTTTCTTTGTATTCATTCCTGGGACGTGGTCATTGCTGGCAGGCCAGCTTTTATTGTTCATCCCAGTTGACCTTGAGAAGGTGGTAGAGAGCTATATTCTTAAAACAGCTATAGTCCATGCGCTGTATGTAGATCCACAATGCCCTTAGGGAGGAAATTCTGGGATTTTGACCCAGCGACAGTGAAGGAATGCTGATATATTTCCAAGTCAGGGTAGTGAGTGGCTTAGAGAGGAACTTGCAGTTGGTAGTGTTCCCATGTATCTGCACATCTTGTCCTTCCAGATGGAAATGGTCATGGGTTTGCAAACTGCAGCGTAAGGATCGTTGATGAATTTCTGCAGTGCATCTTATGGATAGTACACACTACTGCTACTGAGTAGCGGTGGTGGACGGAGTGGATATTTGTAGATGTGGTACCAATTAATCAGGCTGCTTTGTCCTGGATGGTGTCAAGCCTGAGTACTGTTGGAGCTGAAGTCATTCAGGCAAGTGGGGAGTATTCTATCACACTCCTGACTTGTGCGTTGTTGGTGGTGGATAGGCTCTGGGGAGTCAGGAGGTGAGTTATTCGCCGCGGTCTTCCTAGCCTCTCCATTTATATCACATGTCCAGTTGTGTTTCTGGTCAATGGTAACCCCAAGGTTGTTGATTGTGGGGCATTCAGTCATGGTAACCCTGTTGAATGTCAAGAGGCAATGGTTAGATTGTGCATTGTTGGAGATGGTGTAAAGATACAATGGCTTTAACAATGGCTAAAATTTTGTCCTGGCTTTTAAGAAGAGAGATTTTGTGTCTGTCTCCTCTGAGCTAATAAAGTAAACAGCTTGTGAGGCCTTGGTTTTTTTTCACGTTGGAACAGTAGAAGCAGCCTGAATGGGTGGAATCAGGCTTCCACATAACTAGGGTTTTAGTTTAGCTCTCAGTAGTTGGGGTTTTTGAAGCTGATTATCGAAACTGCTACATCTTTCTGTTACAGCTAAAAGCTTGGGTTCTCTTCCTGCTGCCAGAATCGCATGTGAGACATACTGTTTTATTGAATTTGCCTTTTCCAAGTGTGCATTTGTGGATGTTACCACATTGGAACAGTTGCTGTTTAGTAGTTAAGTAATCTATTATTCTGTTAAGCTTTCCAATCAAGTTAATGTTGGACCAATTCTTATTTCTTGTTTGTGTTTTAACTGTAGAATAAAGCGTGTTTTGCTTAAAGTCTGACCCATTGAATTATGTCTGGACACAGCACCTTACACTTGCTTTTAAATAAGAAAAAGTTAGGGTCGAGGCTGTCTCCTTGACATATTTGAAGGGGGTTTGGTCTAGCCCATAACAATCTGGGGGCTCTCGTTGGGATCAAAATCTCTAATTGCAGGTTGGATTCAGGATTATTGGACGCAAAGACAGCACGTGCTGAGTGTTGGTGTTTTTTTTCTTTGGATGTTATGTTCGGTTGGTTTAAATAGGATGTGTCTTGTGTAATAATCGCTGTTTCAGTCACTAAGAGTTTCCTTGGGTGGAAGAAATCACTTCAGGAGTTTTACAGAAGATGAGCAGGCAATGCTTTTGGAATTGACAAACAAATTGAAGTTGCCTGTGTCTGTGAGGAAAGGGAAGATAATTGTGGCAATAACTGCATTTACAATTGCCAGGAATGCAAACAGAATAATTGGAAATGGCTAAAATTCAATTACAAATGAAGCAGCTTGAATATGAAAAGGAAATGAAACAGTTTGAATTACTGTTAAAAGCAGAGGAAAAAGAAAAGGAAAGAATAGAAACCGAAAGAAGTGCAGATACTGTTAATCAGGAACAAAAACAGAAGTTGCTGGAAAACCTCAGCAGGCCTGGCAGCATCTGTGAAGAAATAAATCAGAGTTAATGTTTCAGGTCCTGTGACTCTTCCTCAGAAGGACCGAATAGCCCTGGCAGAACAGAAAGAAAAGGAAAGATATGTGCAGAATAAAGGGAGGAAGAGAGGGAGAAAATGAGACTTTATGAACTTCGCAAGTTGGAAATGTAAAAGGACAGCTGACATAAAATGGCGAAGTTAGAAAAAAGGAGAAGTGATGGGGACAGTGACGAAGAGAAAATCCATCGTAGCCAAAAACCTAGTGGAGATCTGTTTAAATATGCCCAAGCGTTGCCAAAGTTTGATGAGAAGGATGTAGAAACTTTTTTCATTTCATTTGAAAAAGTGGCTAAACAAGTAAAATGACCACTGGTCATGTAGGTATTGTTGATTCAAATAAAATTGGTAGGTAGAGCTAGTAAGGTATTTGCATCAGTATCAGAGAAGGTATCTGAAGAATATGAGGAGGTGAAAAAAGCCATCTTAAGTGCATATGAGCTAGTGCCAGAAGCCTACAGAAAACATTTTCGGAACCTGGTCAAACGTACGTTGAATTTGAAAGGATCAAACAAAGTAATTTTGGTAGGTGGATAACGGCATTGAAAATAGATCAAACATATCTTGCTGTTAGAGAGACAATTATGTTGGATGAGTTCATAAATTCACTTGCTGAAGTAATGAGAACGCGTGAAGAGCAGAGAATTAAAACAGTAAGATTAGCAACAGAAGTGGCAGATGATTATGAATTAGTTCATAAATCAAAGTTTGGCTTCCGACATCAATTTTAATCTGTGAGGGATAGAAATTGGGGAAAAGAGAAACCCTTGGGTAATAAAGAAAACATAGATTTTATTGAAGATAGTTTACCGCAGGTTAGGTAAGAAACCGATGTTCTCACTGCAGTAAAGTAGCACACATGAAGTCGGAGTGTTGGTGGTTTAAGAAAAGCACTGGAGAAACAGATGTGATAAGAAAGGCCAGTGGGGCTTATTTGAGTGGTTATTCGTGGTTGTCGGTTCCTTTATTCTCGTCAGTAACTGTCGTAGCTAACAGAACCAACGTTATTTACAAGATACCATGCAAAAACTGCCAAAAACATTATTTAGGGCAAACCAGAAAGAAACTAGCCATCAGGATTCATGAACACAAACTAGCTACCAAACTGTCACACATTTCAATACACATGACAATGTAGCCATCCTAGGACAAGCCAAGCAAAGACACACACAAGAATTCCTGGAGGCCTGGCACTCAAACTGGAACTCATGTAGAAATGGACTCCATATGCCAACTACTAAGAAACAAATCCGAAAGTGATGCCACCCACTTCAACAAACCAAGACACAAATAGCAAGCGGGACAGAAAGCCGACGCTTCGCTGTAGATACATTGATGATGTTACCTAGCATGGTGATGAAATGCTTGCGAACAAACTTACCAGCTCGGCGAGCATGTCAACAACCACAAGGTTTACTCATGCATGCCAGAAACAGGTAAAGAAATTAAAAGTTTAAGAGGTATGGGAGCAAGCCAATCTTTGGTGAGAGACGAGGAGGTATGAACTTTGGAAGGAGTATTGCCAGAAAAGGTGATAATATGTGGAATTCATGGCGAGAAGAGTAAGGTTACATTGTAGAAGGTGAGGTTGGAGAGTGCGTGAAAAGTGGTGACGTAGTGGTTGAGGTAACTGAGAAATTCCCAAGAATGATACAGCTGGACCACTGGTGGGAGTGATGCCTACTGTGGTTGAAATGCCAGTAGAAGATCAGGCAACCAAGGTATTACAGGAAGTATATCCTGGGATTTTCCCTGATTGTATGGTCACAAGGTTACAAAACCATAGGTTGAAACAGGAGGAGAAAACAAAGAATAAAGATAAGGAAGTTGAATTAGAATTAGAATTAGAATTAGAATTCAAGTACAGAGGTACAAGGGTACAGTGAAAAGTGTACAAAGTTGCCATTCCTGGCACCATCTTAGGTATGAAGATATCGAGCTACAAGGTTCAATAATCGGAAACTATGTTTCAGCAAACAAGAACAGGTGGAAGAAAAAGTGAATACTTTAGCTCAGAGAGGTCAGTTTTTTATTGCAACAAAATAAAGCAGTTGTATCAAAAAACATTGATAGAAGAAGAATCTGCGTGTATCCCAGAATGTTACTACCTTAAAAATGCAGTCTTGATGAGGAAATGGAGACCATTGCATATTCAGGCAGATGGAAAATGGGCAGAAGTTCATCAAGTTGACTTACTGGTGGGTTATAGAAATGAGGTGTTACAGGTAGAAAATATTCTGAAGAAGGGTCTCGACCCGAAACGTCAGGTTTCCTGCTCCTCTGATGCTGCTTGGCCTGCTGTGTTCATCCAGCTCTACACCTTGTTATCTCAGATTCTCTAGCATCGGCAGTTCCTACTATCTCTTTCAAAAGCAAAAGAATACTGGTCATAACTTGCAGTGAAGAACCAAATCCAGATAAATTTGGACTTGATATTCCTGAAATTAAATTGGATAATTAGGAAGTTCTCAAAAATTAGGATAAATTATTTAGTTCCTTTCCAAAGGAAAATCAAAATGACCTGAAAGAGTTATTACAATCACATGGAGAGATATGTGGGAATAAGCTGGGATTATGCATGATGTAGATTTCGAAAATGCTGTTCCAATGAATTAACATCCATATAACTTAGCCCTCTAAAATTGGTAGAGGTTAGAAAAGAGATTGAAAGCATGCTCAAAGACAATAAATTGAAGTGAATTTCAGTAAATGGAGCTCATCCATAGTGATGGTGCCAAAACCAGATGGTACCCAACGTCTGTGTGTTGTTTACTGCAAAGTCAATGCAGTTATGAAATCTGATCCACATCTTATTCTGCTTTTGGAAGACTGTTGAGAAGGTGGAACAATTAGCATGTATTTCTAAGTTGGGCTTACTCAGTGGATACTGGCAGGTACCTTTATTCAAAAGAGCAAAGTAAATTTTGGATTTTGTAACACCAAATGGACTGTACCAGTTTAAAGTCATACCACTTGGTATGAAAAATTCCACCTTTTAAAAACTAACCAATAAAGTCATTTAGGGATTACCCAATTGTGTGGTGTGCAATGACGCCCTGCTGATTTTTAGTCACATATGGAAGGAGCATTTGGAGCATCTATTGGAATTGTTCGATCAACTTCAGGAGGTGGGCTTGGTTATAAACCTGGCTAAGAGTGAGTTCACAAAAGCTCAAGTCATGTTCCTGGGCCACGTCACTGGACATGGAAAGATGGCCCCATGGGATGTGAAAAAGGTTTTATCGGAAGATCATACTGAATTTTAGCAGAGCATCTGCTCCACTAACTGACTTGTTGAAGTGGTACAGAAAATTTCAGTGGACGGAGGAATGTCAGAAGGCATTTGACAGCCTGAAAGCTGTATTAACCACCACCCCAGTGTTAGCCACACCTAATTATGCAGAGCCATTCAAGGTGGCTATTGATGTGAGTGATGTGGGTGTTGGTGCTGTACCCTTGCAAAGAAGACATTAAGAAGATAAAGACTTATTGGGTATTTTTCCAGGAAATGGAATAATTGTTAACAAAAATATTCCATAATTGAGAAGGAGACCTTGAGTTTGGTGTCGGCATTGCAATATTTCAACATTTACATTGCCAGTAATGTGTCTGAGACAATTGCATATACTGATCATAACCCCTTAACGTTTTTGGAAAAATTTAAGGATAAAAATTCCGGACTGTTTAGGTGGAGCTTGTTGTTACAGCTATTCAATTTGAAAATTATACACATTGTAGGACAACAGAATGTAATTGCTGATGCGATGTTGCAACTTTGATGCAGGAAGGAGGCGGTATTCAGTGGTGGAAAAAAAATTGAATGTAGTATTGAATGTTTGCATACTTAGAGTTAATGTAATGCATATGTATTATAATATACTAATAGAGTAAGAGTAAAGGTTTTTAAAAATGAAGCCATCTTTGTATATCGATTTTTTTAATTTATTTTTTTTTAAGGGGTACGTGTGACTATGCTATGGCTTTTAGAGGTGTATTTTGTCCTGGTATTTTTTGAAGAGAGGTTTTAAGACAGAGGTGGAAAACTATCTGTTGAAAACCCACAAACAGTTTGTGAGGCCTTGGATTTTTTTTTAAAGTTGGAACGAGAGAAGCAGCCTGTATGGATGGGGTCAAGCTCCCACAGAACCAGGATTTTTAGTTGTAGTTTTTCAGTAGCAGGTGTTGGGATCTTGAAGTTGGGTGGAAGCTGCAGTACATCTCTCCCTGCTTTTTTCTCTCTCTCTCTGTCTCTCTTTCTCTTTCTGAGTTTTCTCTTAATTTTTTTTCCGTCCTGGGCTAGAGAATTGCCTGTGAGACAATCTATTATTTTTGAAGAGATAATAGGTACTGCAGATGCTGGAAAATCTGAGATAACAAGGTGTGGAGCTGGATGAACACAGCAGGCCAAGCAGCATCATAGGAGCAGGAAAGCTTGACGTTTCGGGCCTAGACCGATCATTTTCATCATTTTCTGATGAAGGGTCTAGGCCCGAAACGTCAAGCTTTCCTGCTCCTATGATACTGCTTGGCCTGCTGTGTTCATCCAGCTCCACACCCTGTTATCGCCTATTATTTTTGAACTTGCCTTTGTCAAGAGTGTGTTTATGGAATGTTATTATATTGGAACAGCTAATTAATAGTAGTTAATCTATCTATTATTTTGTTAAACATTTCAAAAGAGTTAAGCTAATTTTTTTTAATTTTATCTGTATTTTAACTATAGTGTAAAAAGAAAGTGTGTTTTGCTAAACATTGAGTAGTTTGACCAATCGAATTGCATCTGGAATGTAGCACCTTACACTTACGTTTAAAATAAGAATAAAGTGAGGGTCTAGACTATCTATTGAACATATTTTGAGGGGGTTTGGTGTGGTCCTTAACAGGAGGAGTAGTGATTCATCAGTGGAGTCCAGCGGAAGGTTTCCTTGCGATAAGGTTAGGGTTAGGGTTAGGGTTATGGCCAGAGTCAATGTTGAGGACTCCCAGGGAAACTCTGTCCTGACTGCATATCACATTGTTGCCACCTCTGCTGGGTGTCCTGACCTGTCGGTGGGTCATGGTGGGGTATGGAACATTGTCTATAAGGTATGATTCCGTGAATATGACTTTGTCAGGTTGTCCTTTAACTAGTCTGTGAAACAGCTCTCCAGTTTTGGCACCAGCCCCGAAATGTTAGTAAGGAGGACTTTGCAGGGTCGACAGGTCTATTTCTGCTGTAGGCTTTTCTAAAGCCTGAGCCAATGCCAAGTGGTCCATCCAGTTTCATTTCCTTATTGGGAGTTCACAGCAATTGGTACAACTGAATGGCTTGCAAGACCATTTCAGAGGACAGTTGAGAATCAACCACGTTGGTGCGGGTCTGGAGTCACATGTAGGCCAGACCAGGTGAGAACAGCAGATTTCCTTCCCTGAAGGACATGAGTGAACCAAATGGGTTTTTTCTGACAGTCAACAGTGATTTCATGGTCATCAGCAGAATCTTTATTTCAGATTTTTAAAAATTGAATTCAAATTAATTTTATTGTCACGTGCACTGAAGTATAATGAAAAGCTTTGTTTGTGAGCGGTACAGGCAGATCACAGCAAACAAAGGATGTACAGATTAAAAAGACTTAGAGGCATACAGGTTATATTGCAGGTTACATTATTTGAGGCTAGAGCCCATTCAACAGTCTGATAATGGCCGGAAAGACGCCGTTCCTGAACCTGCTTGTACATGTGTTCAGGCTTCTGTATCTTTTGCCTGATGGAAGAGGTTGTAGGAGGTCATTACCAGGGTGCGATGGGTCTTTGATGATGTTGGTAGCCTTTCTGTGGCAGTGAGCCCTGTAAGTGGAGTCCGTGGATGGAAGGCTGGCTTCCATGATGGTTTGGGCTGTGCCCACCACCTTCCGTAGTTTCTTACTGTCCTAGGCAGAGCAGTTGCCATACCAGGCCGTTATGCACCTGGACAATGTGCTTTCAGTGGTGCATCTGTAGAAGTTGGTGAGGGACCTTATGGACATGCCACATTTCCTGAGCCGCCTGAGGAAGAAGAGGTGTTGTTGTACCCTCTTGACTGTCACATCTACATGGACAGGACAGGTCATCGGTTATCGTCACTCCGAGGAACTTGATACTCCTCACCCTCTCAACCTCAGTTCTGATCTTGTAGATGGGGGTGTGTTGTCCTGTCTTTTTTATGACGTCGATGATCAGTTCTTTAGTTTTCCTGATATTGAGAGACACATTGTTTTCATTGCACCACATCACCATGCCCTCTATCTCCCTTCTGTATTTTGACTCGTCATTGTTAGATATTCGTCCCACTACGGTGGTGTCATCAGCAAACTTGTAGATGGTGTTCATTTGGAATTTGGCAACACCGTTGTGGGTGTACAGGGAGTATAGTAGGGGACTGAGGACACATCCTTGGGGAGTTCCAGTGTTGAGTGTTATTATGGGAGAGGTGCAGTTACCTATCCTCACTGATTGCGGCCTGTGAGTCAGAAAGCTGAGGATCCAGTTGCAGAGATTGGAGCTGAGACGCAGTTTTGAGATCAGTCCGGAGGGGATAATGGTGTTGAAGGCGGAGCTTTAGTGAACAAACAGGAGTCTTACGTAGGTGTCTTTGTTGTCCAGATGTTCCAGGGATGAGTGCAGGACTACGGATATGGCATCCTCCGTGGATCTGTTATGTTGGTAGGCAAACTGTAGCGGATTGAGTCAGGTTGGGACCCAGAAGTTAAAGCGAGCTATGACTAGCCTCTTGAAGCACTTCATGATTATTGAAGTCAGAGCCACTGAGCAGTAGTCATTAAGGCACACTGCATGTGTTTTCTTGGGCACGGGGCTGATAGTGGTCTTCTTGATGCAGGTGGGAACTTTGGCTTGTATTCCACCATCTGCCATGGTGGGATATTAATCCAGGTTCCAGGACATTAGCTAGATTTCTGGATTAATAGCCGTACGATAATACAACTAGGCCATTGTGTCCCCTCAAGTGATGAGGAACTTCACTTACATGGACAGATTGGTGAACCTGGAACTGTTGTCCTTGGAGAAGAGAATGTTGAGAAGAAATTTGATTGGGGTGCTTAAACAATGAGGCATCTGGACAGTGTAAATAAGAAGGAACTATTTCAATTTGTAGAAGGATCAAGAACCAGAGAACATAATCTAAGGGTAACAGAAAAAGAAACAAAGGTGACATAAGAATAAATGTCTTCATAGAGCCACTGGTTAGAATCTGGAAAGCACTGCCCAAGAGTGTGGTCGAGGCAGATTCAATTGAGGAATTGAAAAGGGACTTGCATAACTACTTGCAGGGCTACAGAGAAAAGGCAAAAGGGTGCCTTTCATCAAAATTCTATTGCAAAAAGTCAGCAAGGACATGACAGGCTGAATGGCCTACTGTGCTGACACCATTCTATAATTCCTTCAGTTTGAGCAAGGTAATTTGTAAAGAAGTGAGGAATTGCCATAATCTAAGGTTCACTCTTTTGCCATGTAAATTCGGTTGTTCGTAGAATCCCTACAGTATGGAAGCAGGCTATTTGGCCCATTTGGTCCATACCACCCCTCTAAAGAGCATTCCCACCCACACCCACACCCACACTATCCCTGTAATCCTGAAATTCCCATGACTAATCCACTTGGCCTGCATATCCCTGAACACTATGGGCAATTTAGTATGGCCGTTCCACCTAACCTGCACATCTTTCGACTGTGGGAGGAAACCAGAGCACCCAGAGGAAACCTACATAGACACAGGGAGAATGTGCAGACTCCACACAGACAGCCACCCAAGACTGGAATTGAACCTGGGTCCCTGGCGCTGTGAGGCAGCAGTGTTAACCACTGAGCTAACTGTTAACCTCATGAAATCTCTGCCAGAAGATTCAGATGGATGTCATCCCAGGGCAGAGGTAGGGGCAAGACATTTGAGCTCAGCTCCTCCAAACAAAGAAAGAGTACATTCAACCTGGGTTCCTGCTCCTTTATCACTGTCCAAGAACCAACCACTGGAAAGTGTGAATGCAGAGCGAGGGCAAGATGATGCTGCTTATGCAGCAAGACTGCACGTGTTTATAATCTAGACTCACATGTGAAAAATGGCTACTTCACTCAAATAGACGAGAACCTGTGGAACTGTACCCCAGAAGAGAATGGGGTGATCTGGGACTCTTGAAAGGGACATTATAAAATCTTCCTATTTGAGCACTGCATTTTATCGAAGTTGCAGATAAATGGAGCAGAACAGTTGTTTTTTAAGTTTGCAGATTTTGTACCCTCAGTCAATTTTCCACTTTCTTCTTTCTTGGCTTTTCTCTAGCTATTAGAATATATTGGCAAAGGGAAGAGTATCATGGATGTTGGCCTCGCACAAGCAAGACATCCTCTCAGCACCAGAAGCCATTACTTTGAAGTAGAGATCGTTGACCCAGGTGAAAAATGCTACATTGCCTTGGGACTGGCAAGGAAGGTAAGTGGCGCAAAATGTATATTTTTTTCTACTTTGTTAAGTATTTATGCTAATTGAGGTTAGAAGAGGTCAGTGCTAGGCAATGGAAGAGCCAGTGTCAACACCAAGTATGGCCAGATCCCATTCTGTTCCCTTTACCCTGCCCTGTGAATATGCCTTAACTGCAACCTCAAAAAAAAGCACAAGGGCATCAGTATAAATATTTTCTGCTTCCTACACCAAGTGTCTTTATTGCTTTTCCGAGTGCTGTTGCAAATTTAGCACAAAAGCATATTCAAAACTAATCCCAGACATATGACTGACTTCAAGTTTTAAAATTCTGCTCAACAAAGGTGAAATGCAACAGAAGACATGTGACACTGGATTTTTGATGTGTTACTCCCATGTGTTACTCTCTTAGAGCTGACAGTCTTTTAGTTTGACTAAAGAGGGTTGGACTTGTATGCCTAATGTTTGCCTCAGGCTTTGCAATAAGGGAAGTGACTGTCAAATCCTCCTGCATGTCTGAATCATCTTCAAATTCATGATCCAGCTTCCTACTCCAGGCATAAAGGTATACTGTTGCAGGCATACAATTGTAAGATATTTAATGTTGGGATTAGAGATTTTTGGTCTTTTAGGAAATCAAGGGATATGGAGAGGAGGTAGGAAAGTTGAGTTGAAGCCCAAGAATGTATTGCATGGCTTTCCATTGAAAGTGCCATATAGTCGGCTATTTTCTTAAGTTATGCTACTAATTGTTTAATTTTATTTGTTTGATGAGCAAAGGCATTGGAAACATTTCTTGTCTGTGTCTAAAGACACAGTTGCAAGGTTTATTTTTTTTTTCTGATGAAGGGTTTAGGCCCGAAACGTCAAGTTTTCCTGCTCCTATGATGCTGCTTGACCTGCTGTGTTCATCCAGCCCCATGCTTGTTATCTATGCAAGGTTTATGGTTTGGATTCTATGGGAATAGATATGCTTCATGTGGGCACCAAGGGTATGGGAAAGGCCAGACATCCTGGAAATTGAATGAAGGACGAGGAACTGGGATCTCAACAATGATAGCAACAAGTTGTATTTTTATAGCACCTTCAATGTAATGAAAAGAGCATTATAGTTGAAAATATGATACTAAGACACATAGATATAGGTAATAGATCAAGTGACCAACAACCTGGTCAGAAAGGTAGGTTTTACGAAGTGTCTTAAAGGAGGAAAGTGAGGTGGAGAGATGTAGGGAGAAAGTCTTGAGGCCTGGAGTTGAAAGTATGGCTACCAATTACAAACATAGAAAATAGCAGCTAGGATAGGCCATTTGGCCCTTTGCACCTATTTTGCCATTTAATATAATCATGGCTGATCTTCCAACTCGGTACCCTGGTCCTGCTTTCTCCCCATAGCCTTTGATCGCTTTAGCCCTAGGAATTTTTTTCTCACTCCTTCTTGAAAATATTCAATTTTTTGGCCCCACCCACTTTCTCTGATAGTGAATTCCACAGGCTTACTACTCTCTGGATAAAGAAATTTTTCTTCATCTCAGCCTTAAATGGTTTACCCTCTGGTTCTGGAGTCCCAGTCATCAGGAACAATCTTCCTGTGTTTACACTATGTAACCCATGTTACAATTTTATAGGTTTCAATGAGATCCCCACTCATTCTTCTAAACTCCAGTGAATATGGTCCCAACTGATTCACTCTCTCCCGATACTGTGTGTGTGTGTGTGTGTGTGTGTGTGCGTGCATGCGCCTGCATGTGTGACAGAGAGCAAGAGAGAGAATAACAGACGCAGACCTCGGTCCCATCAGTCACTGCCTAAGAATGCCTAAAAGGCCATATGTCTGTCTTGCCATTCCCAGAAATCAGTCTAGTAAATCTTTCTTGCACTCCCTCCATAACCAGAACATTCTCTCTCAGATAAGGAGACCAGAACTGCACACAGTATTCCAGGTGTGGTCTCACCAAGGTCCTAAACAATTGCAGCAGGTCATTCCTGCTTCTGGAATCTTCTCGCTATAAAGGACAACATACCATTTGCCGGCTTCACCGCCTGCTGCACCTGCATGCTTACTTTCAGCGACTTGTGTGCAGGGACTTGTGTGCAGGGACACCCAAGTCTTGATGTACCTCCTCCTTTCCCAATCTATCACCATTCAGATAATGATCTACCTTCCTGTTTTCCCAATTAAAATTGGGAATACACAAGAGGACAGAATTACAGGAGCACAAGTACCCAAGTGTTGTGCAGCTGGAAGAAATTATGGAGAAGGTGCGGGGGGCGAGGGGCGATAGAAGGATTTGAAAACCGGGATGAAAACTTTGAAATCAAAACTCTGTTTGACCAAGACCGTGTGTAGGTCAGTGAGCAGAAAACTCACTCTAAGTTAAGATGTGGGAGTAGAGTTTTGGATTAGAGGGTAGAATGTGGGAGACCAGTCTTCAGTGCATTGGAATAGTCAAGTCCAGAGGTACTGAAGGCACAGATGAGGGTTTCAACAGCATTTGCGGTAACATAGGCTGGTTTTGTGCTATGTAATGGAGATGGACTAAGGCTGCCTTAATGTCGGCACAAATATGAGTTTAGAAGCTCTATTCAAGGTCAAGAATCAACATGTGAACAGACTGCCTGAAATTCAAACCCTTACCAGAGAGATTAATGGAATCAGTAGTTAGGAAATGGAATAAATAAAATAAAACAAAGAACTGCAAATGTTCTGAAACAAAGACAGAAAATGCTGGAGAAACTCAGCAGGTCTGGCAACATCTGTGGAGAGAAAAACAGAGTTATTGTTTCGCGTTTAGTGACTCTTCGTCAGAATTGAAAGCAGCTGGGAACTTTTTATGCTGGTGGCAGAATTGGGAGATGGGGAGATGGGGAGAGTAGTGGAGACAGAGAGACTGGGAGAAACCCATGCAGAGCAGTACCAACTGTTACCAGGTGGGTAATGAACATGGAGGAAGGTGTTCATGCTCTGAAATTGTTAACTTCAGTGTTGAGTTCTGAGGGCTGTAAGGTACCTTAGAAATGTAGATGGAGTTTATAGTTGGAACTGAAAACAATGGCTTTAGCCTTCCTGATATTTCATTGGAGAAACTTATCGTACTACTGTTTTTGTTTTCTTTCTATTTTTTCTTTTTTTTTCACGATCTTTCATTTTTGTGATACAGTGGTTAAGGGTCAGAAGATTCACACACTTAGTTTGGTTTACAGGGCTGGTGTGAGGAGCTAGGTTTGTGGTTGTGGGGCATTGGAGTGCCTTTGGGAAAAGTATGAGGTATTTCACAGGATGGAGTCCAGCTGATCCAAAAGGGAGCTAATGAAATAAATATCCTGAATAAAAGTAACAGGAAAAGTCAAGAGTGGAGAAACTGATGAGGTAAATGTGGAAAAAACATCTCTGTAAAAGGAGGAATAAAGTAGAGGTGGAAAATCAAATTGATCTGTTTTCAGCAGGAAGGAAACTATGGTGAAGGTGTTCCCTTGGGCAAAATCCTCAAGGGGAAAAGGTGTAGCTTAAAGAAGACAAAGGGCCTGTCGCAAGACTCCTGAGTGTGGGAAGTGAACAGGGTGTTAGAACTAGTGATGTCACAAGGATATACAGATTGAACAACACAAACAGAAACCTGGCTCCAAACTGAGCAGGAGTGGAAAATAAACACATTGAGTGTAATTTCTTTTATTAGGAGAGGCAGAATAGTTAAGGAAAGTGGAGGAGGTGTAACAGCGTTACTGAAGGTGGGAAAATCTGCTATGTGCAGAGAGTACTGATGTACACAAGTGGTTCGAACAGAATTTGAGATTAAAGTTAAAAAGAGTCTGTCACATTACTGGGACTTTTCTCCAGACCTTCTAATTGTGGAAGAGCAATGGAAGAGGAACTCAGTAGACAGAGTAAGGAAATAACAAAGTTATTGTTTGAAGAGATTTGAAATTACCCTTTTATTAATTGACACAAGGAGAGAGTAAATGGAAATTAGAGGATTGAATTCCTGCAAATTGTACAGGGATCCTTCTGCAAACGGTATGTCCGGATGTCAGTAAGGGCATTCCGACAGCTGCAACAAAAACAGCTTGTATTTATGCAATAACGTTTAATGTAATTAATTGCTCTCCAGGAGGAATGTAAAACAAAATATGACGCTGAGCCACATAGGAAGTATTAGGTCAGATGACCAAAAGCTTGGTTAAAGAGGTAGATTCTAAGGAGTGTTTTAAAGGAGGGAAGCAAGGTAGAGAGGCAGAGAGCTTTAGGAAGGCATATTCCAGAGCTTACGATCCAGGCAGCTGAAGAAGTGACCACCAGTGGTGAAGCAATTAAAACTTAAGATACTCGTGAGGCAAAACTTAAAAGAGTGCAGGTATCTCAGAGTTTTGGAATTGGAGGAAATTACAGAGATAGGGAAGGGCAAAGCCATAGAGTGATTTGGAATAAGAATGAGAATCTTAAAATAAAGAATTCGTTGAACCATGAGATGGATGTGTCACCAAGCACTGCAAACTCTAACAACAGAATTCGGATTGGCCTCACGTTTATGGAAGATGGAAGGTGAACTGTGGAAAACTGGCCTGCAGTGTTTTTGCATAGTCACATTTGGAGATGACAAAGGCATGAATGTGGATGTTTGGCAGCAGATGACCTGAGACAAGCAAAATTTGAGTGATGTTACAGATGTGAAAATAGGCAATCTTGATGGCGGGAAATATAGCTGAAAACTCATCTGAGTCAAGTATGTTGCTGATGTTACAAACAGACTGGTTTCGTCTCAGACAGCTGCTAGGGACAGGCATCACTGGTATGAATATGGGTGAACCCTTGAGAAATAATGAACATCATATTTGAAAGACTGATCAGGAAGGAGAAAGTGAGTATAAAAATCGAAGGGAGATTCTAAAGAGGGAGATATCTGAGGAGACGTCAAATTTGAAATACTGAATTTCACAGAATTGCAGCATAAATAGGTATGAATAAAATTGAGAATATTTTCAAAATTTTCAGATACAACAGATAAATAGGGTTGACGAAAAGGTCGCCAGGGAATTATATGTATGATCTAAAAAAAATGAAATTGAGAGATTATATGAAAACAAACTGCTGTTGATAAAGCAAGAAAGGGATATGAAAATAAAAATAACAATAATCTGTAAGCGCATCACTGAAAAGGTACAATGTGATCCCTGTGAGCAGATGATCAATGGTTAGTAGAAGACCAGTACTCGAGGAGGTCTTTGCTGGAGAATCGATTACATGATCTTAAAACAAATAAAAGGCAAATGTTAGAAATGTTTAAAATAAAGGAGGACAAAATTAACAACAAATTGTGGGGGGTGGGGTGGGAATGAGGGGTTGTGGGGGCAGGAATGTACTTGACAGATTCTGAAACCACAAGGCTTGGAAAAAAAGACTGCACATATTTAATGCTATGAGGTGAATAGATTGAAAATGAAGCAGCATGTCCTTTGTATTCATTATTGTCTTATTCGGCTCCCCACTTTGCTACTTGCCCATGTCGGCGCAGGCTTGGTGGGGCGAAGGCCCTGTTCCTGTGCTGTATTGTTCCATGTCCTATCTAGCCTGTGTATCCAGTTTTATGGTTGGTGTAGGAAGAACAGTAATGAATTCTCCCATAAGCCTATATCTAATATCAATAAATTAAACAGTTGGTGGAACAAAGACACTACCATCATCAGATTAGCAGCACAAGTAGTCAGAGGGTTCAGTGTGTGATGGGCAGGTATAGGACAAACACCAATGGGTACTTCTGAACAGAGAGTGATAACAACTGGAACACAGTTACTGGGAAAGGCAAGCATTTGGACTTGCATAACAAACAGCCGGATGTTATAGTCAGAAGAGATAGGGTTGGTAGTCAGAAAGCAGATGCTCAAATGGTGAATGAGCAGTTTTTTTTAAAAATTTGTTCATGGGAATGTTGTTTTTTCTGGCTGGACCAGCATTTATCTCTCACCTCCAACTCCCCTGGAGAAGGCTGTCTTCTTGCCCCACATCAGTCCATGTGGTGTAGGGACACCCAAAGTGCTCTGTTGAAGGGAGTTCCATTATTTTGATCCAGTCACTGTGAAGGCCCAAGATCAATGCTAGGAGCTATGGCAGGTTTATTTTCTTTTTAACAATCCAGGCAACTAAGTAACTCACTCAGCCATTTCAGGAGCAATTTCAGAGTCGACCACATTGCTATGGATCTGAAGTCATGTGCGGGTCAGAACAAGAAGTGGTGGATTTTCACAATTGTCTAGAAGAGTTTTGTGGTCACCACTGGTCTGGTTGGATAGATTTTCTTCATTCAGATGGTAGCAAATGTGTGGCAGAAACCTGCACAAGAAGGAAGAAGCAGGGGCAGCACGGTGGCTCAGTGGTTAGCACTGCTGCCTCACAGCGTCAGGGACCCGGCTTTGATTCCACCCTCGGGCGACTGTTTGTGTGGAGTTTGCACATTCTCCCCACGTCTGTGTGGGTTTCCTCCGGGTGCTCCAGTTTCCTCCCACAGTCCAAAGATGTGCAAGTTAGATGGATTGGCCGTGCTAAATTGCCCGAAGTGTTCAGGGATGTGCAGGCTAGGTAGGTTAGCCATGGGAAATGCAGGGTTACAGGGATAGAGTAGGGGGATGGGTCTGGGTGGGATGCTCTCCGGAGGGTCAGTGTGGACCCATTGGGCTGAACAGCCTGTTTCCACACTGTAGGGATTCTATGATTCATAGAATTTAATAAGTTTTGAAAATGCAATGGATGAATATTTGGTCAAGAGGTTGACTATAGGGTCTGAGAAGCAGTATGAGAATCTGTCCATGTTTCGGGTCTAGTGACCCTTCTCCACAACTGACTGTAGCTGGGGGAAAAAAGCTAGCTACAATCCCATGTTCAATAGCTTGAGCAACAAGACGATTATTTCAAATGATTGTTAATATATAGATAAAAATATAGTCTTTTGTTCACTCCAAAGTAATTACGTACAATACTTCTTTATATCTTTATAAATGGGATTGTTGATGATAGCATGTTTTGTTTTTCTGATGCATTGCACCAGTATTGTGGTTTGTGAATGTGAAGGTACCTTTTCCATTTCTTGTTGTGCTGTTCAGAAACTGCATTTTGCATTTTGCTAACCTAAAGAAGGGTCACTGGACCCAAAATATTAACTCTGCTTCCTCACCACATGCTGCCAGACCTGCTGAGTTTTCCCAGCAGTATCTGTTTTTGTTTCTGATTTCCAGCATCCACAGTTCTTTGTACTTTTTTTTTTATTTAAGAAGCCTGTCCATTGGACTAGTTCAATAGATGGATCTATTCACTCCCACCCATGTATATTCAGTTAGAATAAATGAAGGGAGTTGAGAACATGACAATGACAATATCCATGGATATTTTTGAACTTTTCTGATCTAGAACACATTCAGGATTTGAAAGCAAACTTATAGAACTGAATTTTAACATGCAGAAAACCATCCCATCTCCCCAGCACTGTCATGTTTTCCATATTGATTGTCCTGGAAATTGGAGACAAACTACACACTCCTAAAAATGTTAGTTCGACACAAAATAATGAGACTTTTTGATGTCGGTTAGAGCCGAATGTGGTCAAAGTCCAATTTAAGTATGAATCACCCTGTGGTCCGGGGACACTGTACAGAAGTCTTCAGCAGTTGAAATGCCAAAGATTAAGAAGCATTAACCAGCCATTTTGAAGTTGAATGTTGTTTTAAAACTTTTCCTAGTTGGAGAATAATAGCAAAATGCAGTTTCTGAACAGCACAACAAGAAATGGAAAAGGTACCTTCACATTCACAAACCACAATACTGGTGCAATGCATCAGAAAAACAAAACATGCTATCATCAACAATCCCATTTATAAAGATATAAAGAAGTATTGTACGTAATTACTGTGGAGTGAACAAAAGACTATATTTTTATCTATATATTAACAATCATTTGAAATAATCGTCTTGTTGCTCAAGCTATCGAACATAGGGCTGGCCATAGTGCATAATCCTGAGGTAAAATACCAAGTTCTGTGAAGTAGACTAATCTGGCTGAGAAAACCTTATTTGTTATTGGCAGCCCCTGGCAGCTGGCAAGGTCATAGAAGTTCTAGAATCATGACAGTGCAGAAAGAGGTGATTCAGCTCATCAAATCTCACCAACCCTCTGAAGAGCATCCCAGCCAATCCTCGTTACCCTGTTAACCCAGCTAGCCTGCACATCCCCGACATTATGAGGCAATTTAGCATGGCTAATCCACTTAATTGACATCTTTGGACTGTGTGAAGAAACCAGAGCACCCAGTGGAAACCAACACAGACACAGGGAGCAAGTGCAAACTCCACACAGTGACCCAGCTGGAATCGAACTCAGTTCCTGGCGCTATGAGGCAGCAGTGCTAACGTAAAACTATCTTCACTTACAGGATCCACATCCCTCTGTTCCCTTCCTATTCATGTATTCGTCCAAGTGCTTCTTGAATGCTGCTATTGTGTCTGCTTCCACCACCTCCTCTGGTAGCACGTTCCAGACACTATCAGAGTCATAGAGTCAAAGAGTAATACAACATGGAAACAGGCCCTTCAACCCAAAGTGGTCCATGCTAACCAGGGTGCCCGCTCAGCGAGTTCCAATTGCCTGCATTTGGTCCATATCCCTCTCAACCCTTCGCATCCATGAAACTATCCAAATGTTTTTTAAATGTTGCTATTGGACCTGCCTCAACCACTTTCTCTGGCAGCCCATTCAATACACGCAGCACTCTCTGCATAAAGAGGTTGCCCCTCAGGTTCTTTTTAAATCTTACCCCTCTCATCTTAAACCTGTGCCCTCTAGTTTTCAATTCCACATCCCTAGGAAAAAGACTACATGCATTCATCCTATCTATGTTCCTCATGATTTTATACACCTCAATAAAGTCACCCCTCATTCTCCTATGTCCCAAGGGATAAAGTCCTATGCTGGCCAAACTCTCCCTATAATTCAGGCCTACTAGTCCTGGCAACATCCTCATAAATCCTCTTTGCTCACTTTCCAGGTTAACTATGTCTTTCTTATAATCGGGTGACCAAAACTGTACTCAATACTCCAAGTGTGGCCTCACCAACGACTTATACAACTGTAACATAACGTCCCAACTCCTATACTCACTGCCTTGACCAATGAAGGCCAACATGCTAAGTGCCTTCCTCCCCGCCCTGTCTACCTGTGACGCCACTTTCAACGAACTATGTACTAGTACTCCTAGGTCCCTCTGTTCCACAACACTCCTCAGGACCTTACCATTTACTGTATAAGACCTACCTTGGTTTGACTTTCCCAAATGCAACACCTCACACTTATCTGTAATGAATTGCATTTGCCAATCCTTAGCCCACTTCCCCACCCGATCAAGATCCCTCTGTAATTTTTGATAACCTTCGTTGCTATCAATGATACCTCCTAATTTTATATCATCCGTGAACTTAATAATCATGCCTTGTACATTCACATCCAGTTCATTTGTGTAAATAACAAATAACAAAGGTCCCAGCACCGACCCCTGCAACACATCACTAATCACAGGCCTCCAGTCCAAGAAACAAACTTCAACCATCACCCTCTGCTTCCTACCACCGTGCCACTTTTGAATCCAATTAGCTAGCTCCCCCTGGATCACTCACCATCCTTTGTGTGAAAAACTTACCTTGGACATCTCTTCTAAACGTCCCCCCTTGCACCTTGAGCTTGTGTCCCCAAGTAATTGACCCTCCACCCTGAGAAAAAGCCTCATACTTTCCACGCTATCCATGCCATTCACAATCTTATAATCTTCTATCAGGTCACCCCCCTCAACCTCCTGCATTCCAGTGAAAACAAACCCAGTCTATCCAACCTTTCTTCATAGCTAAAGTCCACCATACCAGGCAACATCCTGGTAAACCTTTTCGGTACCCTCTCCAAAGCATCAACATCCTTCGTGTAGTCTGGTGACAAGAACGGTACGCAACATTCCAAATGTGGCCTAATTACAGTTTGAGAAAGCTGCAACATAACTTGTCTATCCTTATACTCAATGTCCCTTCCAATGAAGGCAAGCATGCCATAGGCTTTTTTTACTACCTTATCTACCTGCACTGCCATCTTCAGTGATCTGTGGACCTGCACACCCAGATCCTTCTGCATATCAACACTCTGAAGGGTTCTGCCATTCACCATATAATTTCTACCTGTACTTGACCTTCCAAAATGCATCATTTCACATTTGTCCAGATTAAACTCCATCTGCCATTTTTCTGCCCATGCCTCCAACTCATCTATATCCTGCTGTATCGTCTGACATTCCTCCTCACTATCTGCAACTTGTCCGATCTTTGTATTGTCTGCAAACTTACTAATTAGACCTGTCATGTTTTCCTCCAAATGATTTGTGTAGGCAGATACTTCCCATCCAGACCCACTTACTGTGAAGGTTAATTGGCTGTTTGGCTTGTTTGCAATAATTTGATGCCATCAGCATAGGCTTAATTCCTACACTAGTTGAGGTTGCCATTGAAGGACTCTCCTTAATCACTGTTCTTGCCCAAGGCATAGTCACTCTCCAGTTGCTCTCTTCAAAGAGAGCAGCTGTGTGGTCTGGTTGGACTATGGTGACTTTATCTTGGGGTAAGGTATTTGTTTTCAGGTTGGCAAGCTGCAACTGGAGGTGTTTGAAAGGGATTAGTGCTGGGACTGCAACTGTTTAAAATATATATTGACTGGTGACTATTATTAACAAATTTACTGTAGCTAGAGATAACAAGGTGTGGAGCTGGAGGAACACAGCAGGCCAGGTAGCATCAGAGGAGCAGGGAAGCTGACGTTTCGGGTCTGGACTCTTCTTCAGAAATAGGGGAGGGGAAGGAGGCACTGAAATAAACAGGGAGGGGGGGCAGTGATAGGAGGTGGATATGGAGCAGATAGGTGGGAGGGAAGACGGACAGGTCAAGGAGGCAGGGATGAAGCTAGTAGAGGTGAGTGTAGGTAGGGAGTTCGGATGGGGGTTGGTCAGTGAGGAGGGAGGGGTGGATAGGTGGGAGAGAAGACGGACAGGTTAAGGAGGCGGGAATGAGAGGGGGTGCTGGTCTTGGAATGAGGTCGTGGGTGGGGAGATTTTGAAGCTGGTAAAGTCCACATTGAGACCATTGGGTTGTCGGGTTCCAAGGCACAATATGAAGTGCTGTTCCTCCAGTTTCCGGGTGGCATCATTGTGATACTGGAGGAGGTCCAGGATGAACATGTCGTCCAGGGAGTGGAAGGGGGAGTTGAAGTGGTTCGCGACTGGGAGGTATTGTCGTTTGTCGTGAACCGAGCGTAGGTGTTCCACAAAGCAGTCTCCAAGCCTCTGCTTGGTCTCACCAATGTAAAGGAGGCCACATCAGGAACAGTGGTAGACCACGTTAGCGGATGTGCAGGTCAACATCTGTTTAATGTGAAAGGTTGTTTTGGGGCCTGGGATGAAATCTCCCCACCCCAACCTCATCCCAAGACCAGCACTCCCCGCCCCCCCCATCCTCCTCTCCTTGACCTACCCATCTTCTCTACCACCTATCCACTCCTCCCACCTCACTGACCAACTCCCGCCTCCACTTCCTACCTACACTCACCTCTACTAGCCTCATCCCTGCCTCCTTGACCTGTCCGTCTTCCCTGGTTGGACCTAACCCCTCCCTAACTCCCCACCTACGCTAACCTTTACTGGCTCCATCCCCGCCTCCCTGACCTGTCTGTCTTCTCTCCACCTATCTTCTCCTTTATCCATCTTCCAACCACCTCCCCATCTCTCCCTATTTATTTCAGAATCCCCTTCCCCTCCCCCAATTCTGAAGAAGGGTCTAGACCTGAAATGTCAGCTTTCCTGCCCCTCTGATGCTGCCTGGCCTGCTGTGTTCATCCAGCTCCATGTTATCTCTGACTCGGAGGGCTTTTATCCGGAGGTGTCGGGCTGTGAGAGTGATGGCGCCCAGAGGCCCGTGTTTGGAAGTGGGACTTGACTAATCGTGGAACCCAGGAAGTGTGGGATTTTCAAACATAAATGCGGCATGTGTTTGACTTTGAAAACCAATTTCGCGATGAAGGTAGCAGGGGGAACCACTAAACTGTTCAGTTATTTCAAGTTATCAGACTGAGTGTGAAATTTGATCAGGCAACGTAGCGGAGCTACACTGAAGATTAACACTGTGTTCAGTTCATGGGGTGCTGGGTAGTGAGTGTGTTTCTAACATTCGGACCTGGCACCAAACTAACTTTGGAACCCGGTGAGTAATATTATGTTCGGCAGTCTTCATTCTTGACTTAAAGTAGTGTTTTATGAAATATTGCCATCAGATCTACATAGCTATATTTCATTCATAATGATTGACAGGAAAGGCCAGACGGAGGATCTTTTCTTCAGTAAAGTGAAGGCTATTAGCAAACATGATTGGCCTTTCACACACACAAACAAAGACTCTCTCTCTCTCTCTCTCTCTCTCTCTCTCTCTCTCTCTCTCTCTCACACCACCTCCCCCCCGCCATTATACACACATATTCAGACACTCTCTCTCTCACACACACTCACTCTCACGCACTCTCTCTCTCTCACACACACACACACACACACACACACACACTCTCACACTCACACACGCACACGCATGCTCTCCCTCGCTCTCTCTCTCTCTCTCTCTCTGTCTCCCCCACACACACTCGCTCTCCCATACACGCACATACACCTAACTCTATGGGAAGAATTTGTATTTGCAGATACATTCTCTATTGTTCAAAAACCACACAATTTATAGACAGTCAGTCAATGTGGTGTTTTACAAGTTCCTACTTTAGAAATAAAACCAGTCTGACTCCAAACCAAAACACAAACAGATTCTAAACAAGGCCTCACGCCTAGCATACATTGTCTCACCTAAAATGTCACCTCTTCTTTACACTGATTAAACTTTTAGTTCTCTCAGGGCAGTGACTTCAAAGGAATTTGGATATTTAAATATACATATCAATCAATTAAAACCTTCTAACTGATTAAAGATTTAACAACATCTTAGTTTTGTTTAATACATCCTGATCAGTGGTGTGACCCTTTAATCTTCTGCTTATAAAGTCTGTGCCTGATACCACCTCTCTCACTAACACTTGAAGAAGGAGCGAGGCTATGAAAGGGGATAACAAGGTGCGGAGCTGGATGAGCACAGCAGGTCAAGCAGCATCATCGGAGCAGGAAAGCTTTGGTCTAGGCCCGAAACATCAAGCTTTCCTGCTCCTATGATGCTGCTTAGCCTGCTGTGTTCATCCAGCTCCGCACCTTGTTATCTCGGATTCTCCAGCATCTGCAGTACCTATTATCTCTGAGGCTATGAAAGGGCTTGTGTTTTCCAGTAGACTTATTGGACTATATCCTGGTGTCCTGTGATTTCTGACCTCGTCTACCCAGTCTAACACCAGCACCTCCACATCTGCCTTACCTGTTATACTCCTTGCACTGAAATGAATACACTTCAGATCGGCAGTCCCAATGTGTTCATTAACCTGGCCCTGCCTGTCAGACTTACTTGATTTAATCTGTACCTTCTCCTCAATCACTGCTTGGTTCCAACTACGACTCCCCCCTCCCACCACCCCAAATCCTCATGCTGTAGGGATAGTGATATATTTCCAAGTCAGGATGATGAGTGGCTTGAAACTTGCAGGAGGTGATGTTCCCACGTATCTACTGTCCTTGTCCTTCTAGTTGGAAACGGTCCTGGGTTTGGTAGGAGATAAGGATCTTTGATCTGTGGTGTGTTTTGTAGATAGTACACACTGCTCCTGAGCGTTGGTGGTGTAGGGAGTAGATACTTGTGGATGTGGTGCCAATCAAGTGAGCTGCTTTGTCCTGGATTGTGTCAAGCTTCTTGAGTGTTTTTGGAGCTGCAACTATCAGGGCAAATGGGGAGTACTTCATTACACTTCTGACTTGTGATGGTAACACCTTTGAATGTCAAGGTGCAGTGGTTAGATTGTCTATTATTGGAGATTGTCGTTGCCTGGCAATATGTGGTGTAAATGTTATTTGTCAGCCTATATCTTTACATTCAGAGGGTAAAATTAGGAGCAGGAGTTTGGGTTTGCTGATTCAGTAAAATCATGGATAGTCTGATTCCTCATTTTCCGCCTGCCCCCAATATGGTCCATACAAGTAGTTTCTCTATGTAATTGAAATCCCTCATTGTTTAGATCATTCTAGTAAATCTTCTCAAAACTCTTTGTGAAGTTTTGACCTCTTTCCTAAAGTCTGCAGCCAGAATTGGATGCAGTACTCCAGATTGGGCCTAACCAGTGTGTTGTCAAAGTTTTGAGTAACCTTCTTGCTCTCATATTCTGTTGGGACAGTCTTAGCATTCAAAAGGGTACTCTTACCCTGCAATATTTCCCCTTTTACATTGACCAACAACATTCAATATCCATAGCTCTCCAACCTGGGTTTCAGTTGAAAGAGCAGGTCTCTAGCAAGTCCAAGTGAAGCTCTATACACTGCAAAATCTCTCAAGGGAAAGAAAACACGCAACAGCTATCCATAGGAATTTGGCATATTGACCATTGGGATGTCAGTTGAGAGCTGTTGAAAATCATTTCAATTGAGATTGTTATCACAGAAAGGAAGTGTTCAGCCCGTCAATCTGGGTGGGATTGAATCCTGGTCCCACGGAGGTGAAAGAACAGTCAAATGTGTAACCACCCTGTCTGTTAAAGTCATTAATGTTCCATTTGAGATTCTACATTTGAAACAGGACCTCATGCCAAATCAAATTCTGCTTCTTCAATATTAGCTGTAAAGTTGAGATCTGATTGAATAGTGAAACAAGCTTGAAGAACTGACAAGTCTCCTGTTCCTGTGGTGTGATCAATGGAAAAGAAAATGAGCCAAAATCTGTTTCTCAGCACAGCAAAAAGATGCTTGTGGAAAAATATATGTCATGTGTTCTTATCTTCTTACCACTTTCTGCTAAAATATTGTCCTATTTTGTTTTGCAGTATCAAATTATGAGCAATGGAAAATATTACAGTATTTTCAATTATGCCAGTTTCCTTGCTGACTTTTCTCCTGTTTGTCTTCTTTTCCTGAAAACGTTGGCTCCTGTTGGGGCACAGTAGCAGGGGTCACTGGCTCCTGCTGGTGATGGTTGCACAAAATATCTTTATATTCTTTTGACATTATATGTGCCAATCTTTAAAAAAACAGCAAAAGCTGACCAATAGTTTGAAAGTAACTGACGAGCTGCAAAAGGCTGACAACTGGTACATATCTTTGAATTTGAAATAAAAATAGAAAATGCTGGAACTACTCAGCAGGTCTTAACAGGATGCAAGGGGAAAGAAACAGGATTAATTTTACAGGTTGATGATCATTCATCCAAAGTTCAAACAGTTTTAAAAGGCTTGAAGCAAGTGAAATATGGGAGAGTGGGAAAATTACAGAAGACAAGGTCTGTGATAAGCAGAAGATGTAGTCGTGATCTGCCTAAGGGCAGGTCCTCCGCTCATTTTTCCACTTACCAGGATCTTTTACTTTCCAGTTGCTCACAAAAGTCTTGTGCTTTCATTTTCAAGAGCAATATGACAAGGAAAAATAATATGATACCTTCCTTTTGTGTCCTATTCCCAGAGGATACTCCTATGAACTGCCATTGTCCCTCAAAATTCTAGCTTATCCACTATCGCTGTTGAAAATTCACTGATTCCATCATTGGCCATGGCTTGTAACCCTCAACATGAGAGTCTTGCTTGAACAAGAGGTGGAAGACATTGAATGACCAACAAATTGGTAGGGAAGAGCTAAATGAAGTGGTAATGGTACAAGTGAAGAAATAAATGATAGGTCCAGAGGAAGTGTGAATGTCAGAAAAATAACCAACTGCTGTAAGAACACAAAAACAAGGAAAAAATTGAAAAGTCTGAAAGGTGCAAAGAAAAGGTAAGAAAATGGGGCAGAGATTACAATATGAAGATTGTTGACCTCCCTGTTGAGTTTAGAAGCCTGCAAAGTACCTAATCAAGGTTTTAGTCAAGAAGTGGGGCCTGGAAAGAGTTGAGAGACCAGTGTGCTTTGAGTTACAACTCCGAATTTGTGGCAGTTATTTGATTTCCTAAATGGCATCTTGTGGGAGTGACTCTATTTTCTATGTCGGAACTTCCTGGAACTTGACTTAAAGCAGAGATTGGTATTAGGCTCTAAAACTCTTGCCATAAGGAGCTGTATGAACTCTTCACTGGAATTACCTTGCTAGCTTTTAAAACCCAAGCTTGCTGTTGTTTAATCAGTGATGATGCAACCCATTCCCTTTCTATGAATTTCATCTTTGCTTAGTATCTGGAAACTGGTTCTTCATCAAGGTTTCTCCAGCCTTGAAAAACAAATGATTCTGAAAGTCGATTTCATCATAAATTCTATATGTAATTATTACAGAATCGCAGAAAAACATGTTGGAAGGCATTAGATTCATAGAATCCCTACAGTGTGGAAACAGGCCCTTTGGCCCAACAAGTCCACACTGAACCTCGGAGCATCCCACCCACACTCATCCCCTTGTAACCCACCTAATCTACACATCCCTGAACACTACAGGCAATTTAGCATAGCCAATCCACTTAACCTGCACATCTTTGGACTGTGGGAGGAAACCGGAGCACCCGGAGGAAACCCACGCAGACACAGGTAGAATGTGCAAACTCCGCACAGTCACCCGAGGCTGGAATTGAACCTGGGTCCCTGGCGCTGTGAGGCAGCAGTGCTAACCACTGAGCTACCGTGCCGCCCTGAGGGGAGCAAAATAGCTTGTATTTCCATGACATTTTATATCTTCTCAGAATGTCTCAAATAAATGACTTCTGAAGTGTAGCCAGTGTTGTAATGTAGGAAATGCAACAGCCAATTTGCACACAGCAAAGTTCCACAAACAGTAATGAAATACATTACCAAATAATCTGTTTCATTAGAGGATGCCGGAGAAACTCATCAGGTCTGGCAGCATCTGTGGAGTGAGAAACAGAGTTAATGTTTCGAGTCCAGTATGCCTCCTCGTCAGATACCCTCAATTTCATCAAAATTCATTCTCAAATTCTGGAGGGATCCATAGAATAGACTTGGTGTGTTTCAGTTTGTGTAGGACCAGAAAAAGTCTGATTGTAAGTGAAGGAATATCTGAGCTGTACGTAATTTCGGAGGGGGGTAGGTTGGGGCAACTTCATACTTCAGTTTTTTTAAGCTGATGTTTCTGTGCACTGTACTCCATTTTTGAAATACTGGGACAACTGTTACTCTACACAGTCAGTGATGTTCAGATTTGAAGTATAAAGCAAATTTGATTCCTGACACAAATTAAGCTAAATCAAAGGCGCAAAGATCAAAATGTTGTTAATGTATTGAATGTGTAATTAACTGACTTCAAGTGGGTGGTTTGCTGGGTGATCCAGTTCGAGTTTCAGAGTTAAGAGCTCAAATTGGGGAACTGCCTTTTAGCAGCAGTTTAACATATCTTCAAAATTCTTGCTGAGTACTTACTGCCTTGAAGCTAAGGCACGAGAGACAGTGCATGACACTAGTGACCTTTTTATTATAGACAAATACAGGATCAGAGGGTAAAACTGGTGGCAGAACACTGTTTATTAAGTGAAACTGGAAAATCACCAAAAATAGTCAATACAGCGTGGAGCTGGAGGAACACAGCAGATCAAGGCAGCGTCAGAGGAACAGGAAAATTGATGTTTTGGGTTTACACCCTTCATCAGGGTGCAGTTCTTGCTATCTCCAAATCACCAAATGTACATTTACAAAACAAGAATCCACATCTTATTGCATGTTTTGAAAGCATACTGAGTGAGAATGTGCTGTGGTTGGGGTCTCTGGGTTTTAACATCTCATGCATCAAATAAAACAGTGTCCTGGCACCGATATTTGTTTCTGAGAAAGTCGTCTTTCCGTTTCGCTAAAAGTTTCCAAATAACGTAGAAATCAGTGCAGATGTCACTGTTGTTGATACTTTTCCCAAGAAATTCAAATCTGACTCTTCTTTTCCGTCACACAAGCCAAATGACTAACATTGTTAGCAATGTGAGCATATCTGGTGAGGGGACAAGTTGTTAGATAAGTGGACAAACCAGAGAGTTTGCTGTTGCATGAAATACTTTTAATTAGCTAGTAGAGATGTCAGGAAAATTCTGTGTCCTAACGTTGTTCAATATTTGACATTAAAAATGTTTAGCAATAAGGAACCTCTATTGATTTTAGGAGTTTGATTTTTAGTCATGCCCCTTTTTCCTCCAGAGATCAAAGTCCAATCTATTCAAGCATTCCTGTAATGTTGCTGCATCTTATTTTAATTCTTTTGTGAAATCTCTGTAGCAAGGAGTTTTGATGGGGTCTTGAATACTTGTGTGCTGGTGAGGGTAGAGTTGGTGAGACACGAAAAAATCCAGTTTCTTGAACATAATCTGCGTCAATAGTTAGAGCAAGGGGTGGAGCCTTATAGGGCAGTAGGTGGCTTCTCGGAAAATCAGATTTGGATTTTCCATCCGTTGACATTAATCATCAGAAAATAGCATGCAGTGCAGCTGTGAGTTTCTGCCAAATTGCCCATCGCCATGTGAGGCCCTGTTGATGGCACAAGCCCTCAAAAAATTCTGTCCCCTTTTGTCCTGCTAATTATCAGTACTCACTCTACCTTCTTCCATCAGAAATCATGAACATGAAGCATCAGAATTTTTAAAAATTCTCTAATGTTATAGTGTAAATATATCACACACAAGTATAGAAACTGCCTTTAAATAATTACTTCATCATTAAGACTCTGAAAAAAACATCAGACACCGAACATGCACATTCATTAAGACATCATTTCCAATCTAAAACGTAGTCACCATAATCCTACTGGGTCATATGGCTGCTCTCTCATAAGAGAGATACAGCTGGTGTTGCCATGTGAAGGAGCAGGGGTTCAGTACCTCGAGAGACATAGCACTGACGTAAGCATTTCATATTCACTGAGGCTACTGTCACTATCATGGTGCATTGACCGATATAAAATGACTTTAGCATGTGGTTTATTCTCATCAAACAATGGATTCTTCACTTGTATGTGCTGCTGTCTAGGTGGGTTACTTCTGGGACAGCTTTTGTCAGATTCTGTGCTTCTTAGTTTCACAAACAATAAGTCGAATGAAGACCCATTTTCTTTACTGAACAGATGTGATTTCAGTGCATCTAAAAGCTCCTCAGGCACTGTGAAAAACACGTGGTATGGTATTCTTGTGTTAGTTTTTCTTTGGTGGATATTGCTGATTCTGATATTAAAGTCAGGTATTATAGCTTGTGCATATCTGAGGATAAAGTACTACCTTAACTGGGCAAGAAGAACTCTATTTGCATTCTCCTAAGTCCCACAAACACCTTTTTCAATAACCACCACCAGCTGTATCTCTCTTATGAGAGAGCAGCCATATGACCCAGTAGGATTATGGTGACTTTACGTTTTAGATTGGAAATGATGTCTTAATGAATGTGCATGTTCGGTGTCTGATGTTTTTTTCAGAGTCTTAATGATGAAGTAATTATTTAAAGGCAGTTTCTATACTTGTGTGTGATATATTTACACTATAACATTGGAGTCCTTGTTTGGAAAAAAGCTGACTTTTCACTTAAATATACTGAGAAGGGTACATGAAGTGAGAGATCTTGACTTGCAAGTGCACGGGTCCCTAAAGGTAGCAGTACACATAGATAAGGTTGTAAAGAAAGCACATGAAATGCTCTCCTTCATTGGCATGGGTATAGAATTCAAAAGTAGGAATAGAATAGAATAGAAACTTATTGTCTTTTCTGAAGAAGGGTCTCGACCCGAAACGTCAACTTTCCTGCTCCTCTGATGCTGCTCGGCCTGCTGTGTTCATCCAGCTCCACAATGTTTTACCTTTTAAAAGGAGTTTAGGGTCTCTGCCTCCACCACCACTCAGGCAGCAAATTCCAAACACTCACCATTCTCACAATAGTTCTTCTCACATTCCCTCTAATCCTTCTGCTTTTTAGCTTGAATCTATGACTCCTGGCTTTTTAACACTCTGCCAAGGAAACAACTTCTTCCTGTCTAATCCATCTCTACCACTCACAATTATGTATACCTCAACCATGTCAACCCTCAGCCTTCTCTGTTCCAAGGAAAACAACCCAAACTCTTCAATCTCTTCTCGTGGCTACAGTTCTCCAGCCTAGGCAACATTCTGGTAAATCTTTTCTGCACTCTATCCAGAGCAATTACATCCATCCTGTAATATGGTGATCAAAACAGCACATTATACTCCAGTTCTGGCCTCACCAGTATCTTATACAGTAATACTTCTGTCATTAATATAGGCGCTGTAGTGTGGCAACTTTTAAATGAAAAATACAGTGAAATATTTTGTAAGTTGGCTCTTAAAAATGTTTGCTATTATTAGCAGGAATGCCTCAGCTCCAACACCAGAAAGTCACATTTGACTAAAATGAGAAAACAATTTCAAACATGCTGGAGATATAGGAAGCATCAAAATTGCAATTGATAATATACTTGGATTTCAGAAGCTTTCAGCAGGCTGCCTTATTGATAATCAATGGCTAAAATAAGGAGTCACGAGTAGGAGGTTAAAATATGATTATAGATTGAGATTTGGTTAAAAATATCTAGAGCCTGGGATGTTTTAGGGTGGGAGTGGGGATATCCTTATGAGGAAAGGTTGGACAGGCTGGGCCTGTGTCCATGAAAGTTTAGAATAAGAAGTGATCTTTTTGAAATTTGTAAGATCCTGAAGGGGTGTGACAGGATGTGTGCTAAAAGGATGTTTCCCCTTGTGGGCGAGATGGGAACTAGGAGACACAGTTTTAAAATAATGGATCTCCCATTTAAGACTGAGATGAGAGAGTTTTCCGTCCAAAGTTCATTGAGTCTTTGGAACACTCTTCCCAAGAGTGGTGGAGGTGTGCTATGGAGTAATTGCATTCATTTAAGGCAGAGGTAGATAACCTTTTTCAAGAATCTATCAGGGATAGGTTGGAGTTGAAGCCACAACCAGATCTACCATGATCTTATTGAATGGTAGAGTAGGCTCAAAGGGTCAAATGGCTTACTTCTTCTAAGTTATATGTTCCAATGTAAAAACAGGAAACAGAGTTTATATCTAGGATATTGCAAACAATTTTAATCACATTTAATCAAATGTATCCCAGGTTGCTAAGTGAGGCAATGGAGGAACTGGCAGGGGTGCTTTCAGAGATGTTCAATTCCTCTCTGGCCAGAGGAGAGGTGCCAGAGGACTGAAGGACAGATGATGTCGTACCATTATTCAAGAAGGGAGCAAGTGCAAAACCAGGAAGCTGCAGGCCTGTCAGCCTAACTTGGGTGGTGGGGGGAGTATTGGAAGCAATTCTGGTGGGCACAATTAATCTGCAGTTGGAGAGGAAGGGATTAATCAAGAACAGTCAGCTGGTTTTGTTAAGGGGAGGTCATGTCTGCCCCAACGTGATTGAATTTTGAATAGGTTGAAGAGATAATCTGGTGATGAATCCCTACAGAGTAGAAGCAGGCCATTCGGCCCATCAAGTCCACACTGATGCCCTCCCCTGACCAATAAGTGACCTTCCCAGGCTCAAACCCCACCTTATCCCTGTCATCCTGCATTTCCCATGGCTAAACTAGCTAGCCTGCGCATCTTTGGACTGTGGGGGGAAACCCATGCAGACACGGGGAGAGTGTGCTCACTTTACACAGACAGTCGCCCAAGGGTGGAATTGAACCGGGATCCCTGGCACTGTGAGGTGGCAGTGCTAACCACTGAGCCACTGTGCCTTCCACAGTGAGGGCAATGCTTTTAATGTAGACTACTTGGACTTCCTGATGTGGAAGTGCCAGTGTTGGACTGAGGTGGATGAAGTCAGAAATCAGGTGACATCAGGTTATAGTCCAATAGGTTTATTTGAAATCACAAACTTTCAGAGTGTAGCCCCTTCATCAGGTGAAGTGGGGCTACACTCCAAAGGCTTGTGATTTCAAATAAACCTATTGGACTATAACCTGGTGTCGTCTAATTTCTGCACTTGGACTTTGGCAAGGCTTTTGATAAGGAAACTGATAGCAGAGGTAAGAGCCATGGGATCTGAGGAAATTTGTCTTATTTAATCTAAAATTGGATGAGGAGCAAAGGGTGATGTTTGAGGAGTTTTTTTTTTAACTGAAAACCTATGTCCAGTGAGTCCCACAGGAATTAATGTTGGGGCCCTTGCTATTTGTGATTTATACACATGATTCAGACTTGACCATAGGAAGGTTGATCAGTACATTCTCAGATGATACAAAAATTGGTGGCGTGTTAAATAGTGAGGAGGATACCCTCAGATTACTGGAAGATATAGATGGGCTGGTCAAATGGGCTGATCAGTGGTAAATGAATTCAATCCAGATAAGTTTGAGTAGATGTGCTTTGGCAGGACAAACAAGGCAAGAGAATGCATGATGAACATTAGGACCTTGGGGAGCACTGAGGATCAGAGTATGCATGCACACTGGCCCCTTAAGGTGGACAGGTGGAGAAACTAGTTAACAAGGCATGTGGTATACTTGGCTTTATTAGTTGAGGAATAGAATTAAGAGTAGGAAGGTTATGCTGGAACTGTCTCAAAAAGAATTGGTTAGCCCCCAGTTAGATTGTTGTATGTAGTTAGAGCCATACAGCATGGAAACAGACGCTATGGCCCAGTTCATCCATGCTAACCAGGTTTCCTCGAATAAACAAGTCCCATTTGTCTGTGTTTGGTCCATATCCCTCTAAACCTTTCCTATCCATGTACCTGTCTTTTAAATGTTGTAATGTACAAATCTCTACCACTTCCTGCGGCAGCTCGGTTCCTTACACGCACCATCCTCTGTGTGAAAGTTGCCCCTTGGGTCCCTTTTAAATCTTTCCCCTCTCACCTTAAACCTTTGCCATCTAATTTTGGACTCTCCTACCCTGGGGAAAGACCTCAGCTGTTCACCTTATCAATGCCGCTCATGATTTTATAAACCTCTGTAAGGTCACCCCTCAGCCTTCTATGCTCCAGGGAAAAAAGTCCCAGCCTATCCAGCCTCTCTGAATAACTCAAAACCTCCAGCCCCACTAACATCCTTGTAAATCTTTTTTGCACCCTTTCCAGTTTAATAACATCCTTCCAATAGCAGGGTGTCCAGAATGGTACGCAGTATTCCAAATGTGGCCTTACCAATGTCTTCAACAGCCAGAACATGTTGTCCCATCTCCCGTACTAAATGTTCTGATTGAATGAAGGTAAGCATGCTAGATTCCTCCGTCGCCATCCTGTCTACCATAACCCCACTTTCAAGGAACTATGTACCTGAACCCGTAGGTCTCTCTGTTCAACAACACTCCCCAGGGCCCTACCATTAACAATGTAATTCCTGCCCTGGTTTGTCTTGCCAAAATGCAACACCTCGCATTTGTTTAAACTAAACTCCATCGGCTGTTCCTCAGCCCACTGGCCCACTTGTGGAGTCATACAGCGCGGAAACAGACCCTTTGGTCCAACCAGTCCATGCCAACCATAATCCCAAACTAAACTGGTCCCACCTTCCTGTGGTTGGCCCATATCCTTCCAAGCATTTCTCGTTCATGTACTTATCCAAATGTCTTTTAAACATTGTAACTGTACTCGCATCCAGCACTTCCTCTGGAAGTTCAATCCACACATGAGCCACTCTGCGTAAAAAAAAAAATTGCCCTTCAAGTCTTTTTAAAATCTTTCTCCTCTCACCTTAAAATATGCCCCCTACTCTTGAAATCCCCTACCTTAAGGAAAAGGCACTTGCCATTCTATACCCCTCATGATTTTATAAACTTCTATAAGGTCACCCCTCAACTTCCTATGCTCCAGTGAAAAATGTTCCAGCCTATCCAACTGCTCCCCCCATAACTCAAACCCTTCATCCCTGGCAACATCCTGGTAAATCTTTACTGGACGGAGTAACCAGAACTGGACACAGTGCTTCAGAAGAGGTCTCACTAATGTCCTGTACAACCTCAACATAACGTCCCAACTCATATACTCAAAGGTCTGAGAAATGAAGGGAAATATGCTAAATGCCTTCTTAACCACCCTATGTATATGTGATGCAAACCGCAAAGAATTATGCACCTGAACCTTTAGATCTTTCTATTCTACAATACCACCCAAGGCCCTACTTTTCATTTTCTAAGTCCTTCCCTTATTTATTTTACCAAAACGCAATACCTCACATTTATCCAAATTAAACTCCTTTCAGTCCATTGACTCAATTGATCACGATCTCTCTGTAATCTTAGTTAACCTTCTCGACTATCCACTATACCACCATCCGCAAACTTACTAATCATGTGAAATAACTGCATAAAGGCAGGTATCCTGTCACCAAGTTGCTTTTTATTTACATATGCGCTGTACATGGACTGTCACCAGCCAGCTCAGAGCCAGTCCGTAGACTGGCTCTGAGCTGGCTAGTCACAGTCCATGTACATGAGGAGACTTTCTTAGTCTCCTGTTTACATCTGTCAGCCAGGGCTCCCTGATTGGCTCAGGTTAACAACTCCAATCATGGATCTCATCATCAATGAGACCCATCTGTAATGGTTCCGATCACTACACCATGTGTTGTGTAATCTCATCTAAATCATTTCTATAAATGACAAACAAAAGAGGACCCAGCACCAATCCCTGTGGAACATCGCTGGTCACAGGCTTCCAGTTGGAAAAACAGCCCTCCATTATCACACTCTGTCTCCAGCCATTAAGCCAATTTTGTATCCAATTGGCAAGTTCACCCTGAATCCCATGTGATCTAACTTTACTAATTGGTCTACCATGCAGAACCTTGTCAAAAGCTTTACTGAAGTCCAAGTAAACAATGTCTACCACTCTGCCTTCATCTATCTTCTTGGTCACCTCTTCAAAAAAACTCAGTCAAGTTTGTGAGACTCGATTTCCCGCACACAAAGCCATGTTGACTATCTCTAATCAGACCTTGCCTTTCCAAATTATTGTAGATCCTGTCTCTCAGAATTCCCTCCCACAGCTTACCCACCATTGATGTCTGTCATTCCCTGTTTTTCTCTTGCAGCCTTTTTTAAGTAATAGCGCAACATTAAGCACCTTCCAGTCTTCCAGCACCCCACCCATGGCTGCCGATGATGCAAATATCTCTACTAAGGGCCCCCTCCCCTAGCTTTCCATGTCCTGGGATGCACTCGATCAGCTTCTGGGGATTTGTCTACCTTTGTGTTTTAAGACTTCCAGAACCCCTCTTCTGTAGTGTGGAATCTTTTCAAGACATCACCAACCGACCCCACCATCAACCACCACCAACGCCCCCCCCACCCGCCCCCCCCTCCCGCCTCCCATGTTCCTTAGCTTCTATGTCTTTCTCCACAGGAAGTACTGACGTGAAATATTCATTTAGGATCTTGTCCATCTCCTGGGGTTCCACAGATAGATGGTTTTGTTGATCCTAAGGGGCCCTATTGTCTCCCTAGATACTCTTTTCCCCTTAATATATTTGTAGAATTTCTTTGGATTCTCCTTAACCTTATCTGCAAAACCTATTTATGTCCTCTTTTTGCCCTCCTGATTTCCCTCTTAAGCATGCTCCTACATCCCCTAAACTCCTAAAGGGATTCACTTGACTCCAGCTGTCTACACTTAACATATAGCTCCTTTTTGTTGATCAGAGCTTCAATATCTCTAGTCATTCAGTGTTCTCTACTCCTGCCAGCCTAGTGCCTTCACATTAACAGGAACATGCTGCCCCTGAACTCTTATTGTTTCGTTTTTGAAAGCCTCCCACGTGACAGATGACCCTTTACCTGCAAACAACCTCCCCCAATCAACCTTTGAAAATTCCTGTCTAATACCATCAAAATTGGCCATGCCCCAATTTCGAACTTTAACTTGGGGATTGGGCGTATCCTTTCCCATAGCTATTTTAAAACTAATAGAATTGTGGTCAGTAGTCCCAAATACTCCACCACCAACCTCTCAGCCCCACCGTATTTCCCAAGAGGAGGTTGGGTTTTACCCCTTCTCCAGTTGCTCATAGAGTCGTATAGCTCAGAAAGAGACCCTTTCGTCCAACCAATCATTTACGTATTCATTGAGAAAGTTTTCTTGAACACACTGCAATTCTGAAATCCACATTATAGGAGGGATATGATAGCACTGGAGAGGGTGTGGAGGAGATTGACCAGGATGCTGCCTGGACTGGAGAGTTTCAGTTATGAAGAGAGATTGCATAGACTGGGGTTGTTTTTTTCAGAACAGAAGAGCTGAATGGGGACATGATTGAGATGTATAAAATTATAAGGGGCATAAATAAAGTTGGTAGGAAGGAATTTTTACCCTTGATAGAGGGATTGATGACCAGGAGGCCTAGAATTGCCTGTCTGTGGTGCAATATGTTTCGAAACCACCCAGAGATGCTGGCCAACCTAGCTTTGGGCTCACGGGACCTGGGTTCGATTCCACCCTTGGGTGACTGTCTGTATGGAGTTTGCACGTTCTCCCCGTGTTTGCGTGGGTTTCCTCTGGGTGCTCCAGTTTCCTCCCACACTCCAAAGCTGTGCAGGTTAGGTGGATTGGCCATGCTAAATTGCCCATAGTGTCCAGGGATGTTTAGGTTAAGTGGGTTAGACATGGGGACATTCAGGGGTAGGGGAATGAGTGGAATGCTCTTTGGAGGGGTGGTGTGGACTTCTTGGGCCAAATGACCTGTTTCCACACTGTAGGGATTCTATGATGATTTAAGGTAGGGAGTAGAATGTTTAGAGGAGATGTGAGGAAAACTTTTTTTCACCCATAGGGTGGTGGGAATCTGGAATTTACTAGCTATAAGGATGGTAGAGGCAGAAAGCCTCCTAACGTTTAAGGAATGTTTACAGGTGCACTTACAATAAAAAGGCATACAAGACTCTGAGTCAAGTGCTGGAAAATGGTCTGATGAAGGGTCTAGGCCCGAAACGTCAAGTTTTCCTGCTCCTATGATGCTGCTTGACCTGCTGTGTTCATCCAGCCCATGCTTGTTATCTCGGATTCTCCAGCATCTGCAGTACCTTTTATCTCTATTTATGATAGTTAGGTGGTTTAATTTGGCCAGAGCAGACGTGATGGACCAAGTGGCCTTTTTCTGTGCTTTAGATATCAATGACATTTAGTAGCCCTGTTCAGAGATCCCTTCATATATTTTCTTCATCAATTTTCAATGTAATATTGAACATTGTTACAGTTTGTATTTTGACCACCAACCCTAGAAGTAACTTTCACAGCCCACAACTCTGTCTTTTTCTCTGTTCTGTATCTTTCACATTTACTCTTAAAATAATGGCCCCACATCAACTGGAAAGAATCTGCTGCTATCCCAACCTTTGGTCGTTTTAAACACTTCATCACATTATCTTGTAATCTATTCCAAAAAGAACTTTTCCTTTTTATTTTTACACATCAGGCAGCATCCCAGTGAATGAGCACCAGTGTCCTAGTGAATGAGCACCAATCGTCTGTATTAAACACAGCATCCTAACTGAGCTTCTTTATGGGCTTATCATGACTGTTGATTTTTTATGTTGTATATCTCTTTTATAATGAAACCTGGAATTACATGAGCTTTTTATTTTACAGCTTATCAATCTGTGGGGCTGCCTTTACTACCTTGCGAGCCTCATGATCCCAAGTCCCGCAGCCATCAGAGAGTGATACAGCATGGAAACAGACCCTTCGGCCCAACCAATCCATGCTGTCCATAATCCCAAACTCAACTAGTCCCACCTGTCTGTTCCTGGCCCATATCCCACCAAACCATTCCTATTCAGGTACTTATCCAAATGTCATTTAAACATTGTAATTGTACCCACATCCAACGTGAATCATCCTCTGAGCTTACCATCAATTTAGAAGATACTGCTATTTGTTTCAGAGATGAGTCACCTCATACTTCCTGACATTTTGAACTTGCCCTCGCACTTTTTAGCTCATTCTTATTGATATTACTTTGCAGTTTCCTTTGGACTGCGAAAGAATATGTTGCCTGGACTGGAGTCCTTCATTTTTGGTGGAATCTACAAATCTTGAGACTGCAAACTCCAGGCCTATATTCAAACCACTGATAGAACCATAGAAATATAGAAAATAGAAGCAGTAGACCTTTCAAGCCTGCCCTGTCATTCAATATGATCATGGCTGATCATCCAACTCAGTACTCTGTTCCTGCTTCCTCCCCATGCCTTTTCATCTCTTCACCCCTAAGAACTATATCTAACCTCTTCCTGAAAACGTTCAATGTTTTGGCCTCAACTGTTTTCTGTGGCAGGGAATTCATAGGCTGACTATAGAGCCATATAGCGCACAAAGAGACCCTTCATTCAAACTCGTCCATGCCAACCAGGTTTCCCAAACTGAACTATTCTCATTTTCCTGCATTTGGCCCAAATCTGTCTAAATCTTTCTTATTCATGTATCTGTCCAAATGTCTTTTAAATATTATAACCGTCTCTGCAGCCACTACCACTTCTGGCAGCTCATCCCATATAAGCACCAACTCTGTGTAAAGAAATTTGTCCCTCAGGTCCCTTTTAAATCTTTCCCCTTTCACCTGAAACCTGTGCCTTCTAGTTTGAACTCCTCTACCCCAGGGAAAAGACTGTTGCTATTCTCCTTATCTATGCCTGTCCTGGTTTGAAAATCCTCCACAAGGTCACCCCCGAACCTCATATGATCCAGGGAAAAAAAGTCCTAGCCAATCCACCTTTCCTTATAAATCAAACACGACAACGAAAGTAACATCCTTGGAAATCTTGTCTGTACCCTTTCCAATTTTATAACGTCTTTCCTATAGCAGGACGACCAGAACTGTACGCAGTACTCCAAAAGTGGCCTCACCAATGTCAGGTATAGCTGCAACATGACGTCCCAACTCCTATACTCAATGCTGTGACCAATCAAGGCAAGGCCAATGTCACTCCGCCCACCGCCTCCACAGCCAGCAGCCCCAGAGGAGACAGTAGCACCCAGCCCTACCAGGTCTTCACTATCCCCCCAGACCTCCCCCTTACTGAGGACGAATGGTCAGTCCTCAGTAAAGGGCTCACCTTTATCCCCCTCCAACCGAACATCAACGAATACTGCTCACGCTTGGATGTTGAACAGTTTTTCCACCACCTCCGCCTCCGCGCTTACTTCTTTAATCGTGAGCCTAACCCTCCCTCTACTGACCCCTCCTCCCACCTCCAACACACCCCTTCCTCCTGGACACCACCCCAAGGTCTCCTACCCTTCCTCAACTTCTTCATCTCCAACTGCCATCGAGACATCAATCGCCTCAACCTCTCCACCCCTCTCACCCAATCCAATCTCTTCCCCCCCACAGAACCTGCAGCCCTTCACTCCCTCCGCTCCAACCCTATCCTTACCAGACAACCCACGGACAAGGGAGGTGCAGTTGTAGTATGGCACATTGACCTCTACATTGCCGAGGCCAGATGCCAACTCTCTGACACCTCCTCCTACCGCCCCCTTGATCATGACCCCACCCCCGACCACCAAAACATCATCTCCCAGACCATCCACAACCTCATCTCTTCAGGTGAACTCCCACCCACAGCCTCCAACTTCATCGTTCCCCAACCCCGCACTGCCCGTTTCGATCTCCTTCCCAAAATCCACAAACCTGAATGCCCTGGTCGACCCATTATCTCCACCTGCTCCTGCTCTATTTATCTCGATTCCATTTTCTCCCCCTTGGTCCAGGAACTCCCCATCTACGTCCGTGACACCATCCACTCCCCCCTCCTCCTCCAAAACATCCGATTCCCTGGTTCCCAACACCTCATTTTTACTATGGACATCCAGTCCCTATACACTTGCATTCCCCATGCAGATGGCCTAAAGGCCCTCCGCTTCTTCCTGTCCCACAGGCCTGAACAGTCCTCCTCCACTGTCACCCTTATCCGCTTAGCTGAACTCATCCTCACCCTTAACAACTTCTCCCTCAATTCCTCCCACTTCCTACAGACGAAGGGGGTGGCCATGGGTACCCGCATGGGCCCAAGCTATGCCTGCCTCTTTGTAGGCTACATGGAACAATCCCTCTTCCGAAGCTACACTGGCCCGATCCCCCACCTCTTCCTCCGTTACATCGATGATTGTATCAGCACCGCCTCATGCTCCCACAAGGAACTCGAACAGTTCATCCACTTCACTAACACCTTCCACCCCAACCTTAAATTCACCTGGACCATGTCTGATACCTCTCTCTCCTTCCTGGACCTCTCTGTTTCCATCTCTGGCAATCACCTGGAAACCGATATCCATTTCAAGCCTACCGACTCCCACAGCTACCTAGAATACACCTCCTCCCACCCACCTTCCTGCAAAAATGCCATCCCCTATTCCCAATTCCTTCACCTCTGCCGCATCTGTTCCTGGGATGAGGCATTCCACTCCCGGACACCCCAGATGTCCTTGTTTTTTAAGGACCGCAACTTCCCCCCCGACAGTGGTCGAAAATGCCCTCGACCATGTCTTCCGCATTTCCCGCAACTCATCCCTCACACCCCCTCCCCGCAATAACAACCAAAACAGAATCCCCCTCATCCTCACCAACCTCCAGATCGAACGCATCATCCTCCGACACTTCCGCCATCTGCATTCCAACCCCACTACCAAAGACATTTTTCCCTCCCCACCCTATCTGCTTTCCGGAGGGACCGGTCTCTCCGTGACTCCCTTGTCCGCAGCACACTCCCCACCAACCCCACCACCCCCGGCACTTTTCCCTGCAACCACAGGAAGTGCTATACCTGCCCCTTCACCTCCCCCCTCACCCCCATCCCAGGCCCCAAGAAGACCTTCCACATCAACAGATGTTCACCTGCACGTCTGCCAATGTGGTATACTGTATCCGTTGTTCCCAATGTGGCCTCCTCTACATCAGGGAAACCAAGCGGAGGCTTGGGGACCGCTTTGTGGAACACCTACGCTCGGTTCGCAACAAACAACTGCACCTCCCAGTCGCGAACCATTTCAACTCCCCCTCCCATTCCTCAGACGACATGTCCATCCTGGGCCTCCTGCAGTGCCACAACGATGCCACCCCAAGGTTGCAGGAACAGCACCTCATTTTGCTCGGGAACCCTGCAGCCCAATGGTATCAATGTGGATTTCACAAGCTTCAAAATCTCCCCTCCCCCAACCGCATCCCAAAACCAGCCCAGCTTGTCCCTGCCTCCCTAACCTGTCCTTCCTCCCACCCATCCCCTCCTCCCACTTCAAGACCACCCCCATCTCCTACCTACCAGCCTCATCCCACCCCCTTGTCCAGTCCGTCCTCCCTGGACTGACCTATGCACCCCCCCCCCCCAACTCCCCACCTACACTCATCTTTACTGGCTCTACCCCCGCCTCTTTGACCTGTCTGTCTCCTCTCCACCTATCTTCTCCTTCATCCATCTTCTATCCACCTCCCTGTCTCTCCCTATTTATTTCAGAATCCCCTTCCTCTCCCCTATTTCTGAAGAAGGGTCTAGACCCGAAACATCGGCTTTCCTGCTCCTCTGATGCTGCGTGGCCTGCTGTGTTCATCCAGCTCTACACCTTGTTATCTCAAGCATACCAAATGGCTTATTTTTATCACCCTTTCTACTGGTGATGCCATTTTGAAGGAACTTTGTATCTGAACCCCTAGATCTCTCTGTTTGACAGCTCTCCCTAGGGCCCTACCATTAACTGTGTGAGTCCTGCCCTGGTTTGTCTTACCAAAATGCATCACCTCACATTTATCAAAATTAAACTCCAAAGCCACTCCTCAGCACATTGGCCCAGCTGATCAAGATACTGTTGTACTTTTAGATAACCTTCTTCATTATCCACTTTACACCCATTTTGGTGTCATCTCCAAGCCTACTAACCATGCTTCCTGTATTCTCATCCAAATTGTTTATATTAAATGACAAACAACAGTGGACCCAGCACTGATCCTTGTGGAACACCGCTGGTCACCAGGCCTCCAGTCCAAAAAACAATCCTCTACCACCACCCTCTGTCTCCTGTCATCGAGCCAATCTTGTGTTCAATTGGCTAGCTGTCCTTGGATCCCATGTGATCTAACTTTACTAACCAGTCTACCAAGCACAACCTTGTCAAGGGCTAGTTCTCCTCCTATTTTTCCTGGGATACATATTGAGCAGTATGGTCTAAAATCTTAGCCTTACTGGGCACTGCAGCCTGCTTCTAACCCATCCAATTGTCTTTTTAATCAATAGTGACAATCCTGACAACCAAAATGATCCCTGTGCATGCACAGATGCATTCTGTGATGTCAGCTGGCCACGACAGGTCATAGGAAATGTCTACAAATGTGCTACTGATGTCACCATGTTGTTACATAATGACATCAGCAGAAGTGCATGTGCCCAATTAATTACGCTATATGTGAACAACTCGAATGATGAAAGTGAACATACTGTAGCCAAGTTTCCAGATGACATGAAAATTGGTGGGAAGGTACATGATGAAGATGATGCACACAGCCTGGAGAGGGATAAAGACAGGTTAACTGAGTGAACACAAACTTGGCAGATGGAATGTAATGTGGGAAATGGGAGTTCATGCACTTTGGCAGGAAGCGTAGAGGAGCTGAATATTATTTAAATGAAGAAAGCTACAGCACAGAGGGATTTGGGAGTCCTTGAGCATAAATCACAAAAACTAGCATTCAAATTCAGCATGTAATAGGAAAGGCAAATGGAAGTTGGCCTTTATTTCAAAGAGAATGGCGTATACAAATAAGGAGGTCTTGCTAAAACTCTACAAAACACTAGTCAGATCATACTGAAATACTGTCAATAGTTTTGGTCCCCTTACCAAGGAAAGATCTCCTGGCATTGGAGACAGTCCAAAGAAGGTTCACTAGGCTGATCCCAGGTGTGGACAGATTGTCTTATGAGGAGAGGTTGAGTAGCTTGGGCCTGTACTTGTTGGAATTTAGAATAATGAGAGGTGACCTTTTTGAAACATAGGACACTTGACAGGGCTGATGTGGAATAGTTGTTTCCCTTATGGGAGTGTCTCGGACCAGAGGGCATAATTCCAGAAATAAGAAGTCGCTCATTTAAGATAGAGTTGGGGAGGAATTTCTTCTGAGTATAATGAATCTCTGGAATTCTTTACCACAGAAGGCTGTTGAGATGCTCTCATTTTGTGAATAAATGAAGAAAAATGCACAACTTCAGCTACACTATCCTTATTCACTGCCTCTTTTTTTTTTTCTATTCATTTTGTGGGATGTGGGCATCGCTGGCTGGCCAGCATTTCTTGCCCATCCCTAGTTGCCCTTGAGAAGGTGGTGGTGAGCTATCTTCTTGAATCGCTGCATTTGTCCTGCTGTGGGTTGACCCACAATGCCCTTCAGAAGGTAATTCCAGGATTTTGCCTCTGTCATATCATCAAAAAGCTGTTAATCTTGTACAAGAAATCTGTGCTGGCTCTCCTTTCTTAGTCTATGGTTGCTGTCCAAGTAGCTGTTAATTTTCTCCCAGATCATCCCTTAGAAAGTTTTTCCCGTCACATCATTAAACAGACTGTAGTTCTGGGTTCATCTTCTCCCCCCTTTTGAATAGGGCATAACATTTGCAATGATCCATTCAATCTTCTGACATCACCTCTTTCACCTTGTTTATGTTTTTGAAAATCGACTTCCTGATTTGAAAGACTCAAATTATGTCAGAAATGTTCCTGCGTTTAAATGAACTATAAATGTTTCTGATGTATGTTTAGAGTTTTTGTATTTCTAGTAAACAATGAAAATACTTAGATTTAAACAGAAACTGATTAATTGGTTAAATTGCTCCTATTTCCTGCACGTTGTTTAGGGTAGACACTGAATGAATTAATAAATTAACTTTAAGTATAGGAATATAGGGAAAATATAGATTTTTTTTTTTTTTAAAAATTCACTTGATAGACATGGGTGTTGCTGTCTGGATCAGCCTTTATTGCCTTTCCCTAGTTGCCCTGGAGAAGGTGGTGGTGATGGACTGCCTTCTTGAATCATGGCAGTCCATGTACTGTAGGCAAACCCACAGTGCCATTAGAGAGGGAATTCCAGGATTTTGACCCAGCAGCAATGAGGGAAAAGTGACATGTTTCCAAGTCCAAATGGTAGGTGGCGTGGAGGAGAACTTTCAGGTAGTGTTGTTCCTATGTATCTCATGGTCTTGTCCTTGTTGGTGGTGTTGGTCTTGGGTTTGGAAAATTCAGCAAGTTTTCAACTTTTCAAATCACATCACTTGCTACTTTATTCTATTTGCAAAGCTTTTGAATCCTTTCTCTGGGCCTGTTAGATGACCCTTATGGATGTGTCGATCAGATCAGTATGGAAAGAAGTATGCAGGTGTGAAGTTTTATTTTCCACTCTGGTTGCGAGAGAAAGCCTTCAACTCCAGGCAATACCCAGACAGTCTGGGAGGATCAGAAACTATCATCGCATCAGCTGGGGTTTTATCCTTAGTATGGCTCAACTTATCTCCGTGCTTCCTCCTGTGGCCTGGCCCACCCTGAAGTTGTCCTGGGCTGTATAGAGTCAGCCCCACACAAATCCATCTCCATGACTGATTTTTTTCTTCCAATGCCGCTGTGTTCAACTTGTCTTATTGTACTTGCAATGTTCTTGCTGAAAACAGCATTCCAACTAAAGTCTGTAAATATCGTGTGGTTGAACACAGCCGCTCTCTGCTCTGCTTGCTCCCTGACTCTTGGTCAGCCTGGTGTACAGACCCACTGACTGGCTTGGCGTCCTACTCAGAGTGAAAAGGGCTGTAAAGGTATCAAACTAGGGTTTTTTTTCCAATTATGAGAAAGTTTAAGGCAGTTGTCAAAGGTTAAAAGGGTAGGAGAGAAGATGAGGTAGATCTACAAGTAGCAATTCGCTGATGTAGAAACAGCAACTGCAACTCCGTGGAGAGAGAAATAGGGTTCAAGTTTTGAGTCCAATATGACTTCTTCAGAACTGAATGGGACTGAAAAAGTGGTAAGTTTCATCCTATAGTAAAAGGAGGGAGGAAGAACAAGTGGAACAGATGGACAAGGTGCTGCAGAACAAAAGGCAAAATAAGTACTGATGATAGTAGAGAAGATATATCGATGACGAGTAGGATTTTCAGAATTTGATAATGGGACATGGGCATCGCTGCCCAGGCCAGCATTCATTACTCATTGGTAATGGTGCAGAGGGCAGTTAAAAGTCAATCACATTGCTCTGTGCATGTTGCCTACGCCAGGTAAAGGTGGCACAATTGTTGTAGAAACAATCATTGGAAGATTATTGTTTTCTACAATAATTCTGCCACATTGGGATTTGAATCCATGTCCCCAGAACATTAGCCTGGGTTTCTGGATTGTTAACAAAATAGAAATTGCTGAGAAACTCAGCACGTCTGGTAGCATCTGGTGAAGAAATCATAGTTAATGTTCTGAGTCCAGTGACGCTTCTTCAGAACTCCTGGATTGTTAGTCCGGTGACATTACCACCACACCACCATCTCTCAAGGTGTTAATGGTAGGTGAGAGAGTCTGTAGGAAGAAAAAAAATTAATAGTAACGTAAAAAAAAAACAAAAGAACCGCAAATGCTGGAAATCAGAAACAAAACAGAAATTGCTGGGAAAACTCAGCGAGCCTAGCAGTATTTATGGAGAGAACTCAGTTAACATTTTGGCTTCGGTGACCCTTCTTCAGAACAAGGTTAGGGTTAGTGTTCTGAAGAATGGTCACTGGAGCTGAAATGTTAACTCTGATTTCTCTCCACAGATGATGCCAGATCACCTGAGTTTTCTCTGCAATCTCTGTTTAGTTAATAGTGAGGAAGTTTTGAGGTCCTAAATTGGAGAGGCAGTCAGCACAGTGAATTTTATTTAAATAAAGGTGGACAAATATGTAGATGGCACCATGAGGAGAATGTGAGGAAGAAAGCAGAAGAATTCAGAGAAAACTGAGGTAATTTTGATGAAATGGACAAAGACCAAGTTATTTTACGATGGAAAGAAGTTGTCTGGAGAAGTCATTATAGGATTAGTATTTTTGGGATTTACTTCTGAGCTTTAACTGCTACCTGCTGTACTTTAAATATAAGACTTCCAGAGCTAACTAAATTGCTTGCAGTATGCAGGAGTGATGAGGAGACACTTTGGCATTTTTGAATTCGTTTGATGCCAAACACTTTGACTCTAAGCTTGGTCGTAAGTGGGCACCACAAGAAGATAAAAATATCAAAGTCTCTGAAATGGAGGTCACCACAACATCCTACAAAAGAAACCAAGGGTAAGTGAAGACGAGGCAGCAAGCCAAGAAAAAGAATTGGAAATGCAAAATGAAAAATAGGATGAGAAATCTAAATAACAAAACTCACAGAACGGATCAAAGACACTGTGAAGAAAGGTTTTTTTTGGATGATACTTTGCATATCTTATGTTTTAATTTTGTGATTAGTTCTGAAACTTGTGATGAACATAATTATTTAGTATCATGCCAAATGTATATCGCATAAGTGACATTTTTTTTTCAGTTTTTCCATGCATCGTGCTTAACCATTTAATGCCTTTCACTGAGCTCTCTAAGGTTTTCCTATTGATGCATGCACAATGCTGTAATGTTGTCCACACCACAAAACCTGGAAAGCACAAAACCTTAGTTGCTGCAGTATATTCTCCCACTCCACTGATTAATTTAAACCTGGGGGCTGAATTTGCAATTTCATCAGTTGCAACATATTATAAACACACTTTTTCCATCTGACAATTCATTCATTTTTCTATTATGAGCTTCCTGTTTCAAACCAAAGGCAGCTTGATGTGACGGTGATGTGACCAGTTCAGTTTTTGTCCAACGCTGCAGATTGGTGGTAACTGTTTCCAGTAGTAGACCAGGATTCTGAGACAGCAGTTTTCACTACCCTCCACGTCAAAATTCCTGTTTAGAGATGATGTAGGACAACAAGAAAAGTATCTCAGTTTGATCACTTTGTATAGGGGCCATGGGTATTCAGATTTATTCACGGAAACAGACAAAGGCAATATGAGATGCAGCACAATACCTGCATGACAACTATAGATTCATCCTGCTGTAGATTGATGATCCCCTTTTATAGTTATGGATTGCAATTTATAGAAATGAAATTAGAGTAATTTCATCCTCCTCTTGTTCTTGAGTGTAATCTTTAGACTTAAAGTACCTTTTGGGATGCATTGGTATATGTAGTTCAGGGCAGTCACAAAAATTCATGGAGCCTGTTGTGTCCTCACTAGAACTGGCAATCACTGAAACATAGAATCCTGCATTTCTCATTTCCTTTGAAGATAGTACTGCATGATCAATGGAACAAAGCTATTGCATGGAAGCACATGAAAAATTCAGAAAATGTTTTCAAGGTGAAACACCCCTCCCATGTTGTAACTTGTAGCCAAGGTTACATTACCTTTATCTTAATTGATTCCTAATCAAAAAGAATTTTCCTTTGTTGCAGCATGTCTTCTGTTTTTTAATTAGGATGGAATAATCTTTATTTTAATTTATAAAACATTTTATTTCCTAAAACTGACACCTTCCAGATTTTTCCAAATGGATCAATTGTGTCATTTGACTTTTGTCTCAGAACCAATTCCCATGAATAGATAGTTTTCCACAGCTGCTGCCACCTCCAAAATAGGTGTAGAAGGCTTAAAAAAATTAAACATTTAGTTTTGTAAGACAAACAGGTTCAGCGTGACAAGGTACAGTGAACTGAAAGTTTAACTGATAATGAAAAATAAGGAATAACTGAAAGCAGGAAGAAAAACTCAACATACTCATTTTAAATTTACATTTGATTTGGAGTTCTGTAAATTAAGGTTTATGATACTGTAGTAAATCTGTTCCTGAGAATTAAATAGTGTTATTGGAACATTAGCACCACTGCCCCACTGCGCCAACGGCCCAGGTTCGATTCCAGCCTTGGGTGACTGTCTGTGTGGAGTCTGCACATTCTACCCATGTCTGCGTGGGTTTCCTCTGGGTGCTCTGGTTTCCTCCCACAGTCCAAAGATGCGCAGGGTTAGGGTTGATTGACCACGCTTAAACTACCTGTAGTGTCCAAGGATGTGCAGGCTAGGTGAGTTAGCCATGGTAAATGTGGGGTTACGGGGATTGGGTGAGGGGCTGGGTCTGGGTGGGATGCTCTGCAGAGGGTCAGTGTGGACACGATGGGCTGAATGGCCTCTCTCTGTGGTGTAGAGATTCTATGAAGAACTCAGAGCAGGGTAAGGTGCCGCTTCAAAGGTTACTGTGGAAAATAAGAGCTCATGGTGTAGTGGGGTAACATATGAGCATGGATAAACAATGGTTATCTAGCAGGGAGCAGACAGCCAAGATAACTGGTTCATTTTCAGGATCCCAGCCTGTCACTAATGGAGTGCCACAGAGGTCATTGCTGGAACCACAATTAATTACAATCTCTTATCAGTTACATGGATAAAGAGAGTGAACATATGATTACTAAATTTGCTCATGACACAAAGGCAGGTAGGAAAGTAAGGTATGAAGTGGATAGAAGGAGTCTGCAAGGAGATATACATAGGTTTGTTAAGTGAGCATGGCTTTGGCAGATGGAGCACAATGTGGGAAAGTAAACTTGTCCACTTTGGCAGGAGAAATGAAGGAAACTTATTCTTTAAATGAAGAGAGTCTGCAGAACTTTGAGGCACAGCAGAATCTAGGTATCCTGGTACATGAATCACAGAACGTTAGTATGTAAATACAGCGAGTGATTAGGAGGGCTGATGGAGTGTTGGCATTTATTGTAAGGGGAATGGAATGTAGATGTGGTGACCTAATTATATATACAGGATTGGATAAAGAGAAAAGGGGAGACTTGCAGCAGATACTGAGGACTCAAAACAGCAGAAGCCCGAGAGGAGTGTCGAACGTGCAAGGGGGAAGTTATGAAGGAAATTAGCAGACCAAAAAGGATAATGGTAGGTAAAATAAAGGAAAATTCCAAAGTTATTTTACAAGTACATTTAGGGTACCCTGGCCAACATTTCTGTCTCAGGCCTGCTGCAATGCCCCAGCAAGATTCAACACAAGCTGGGAGTGCAACATCTCATCCTCTGCTTGGGGACTTCGCAGCTTTCAAGACTCCATTTTAGAACCTGAATGCCTCCTTCCATGTCTTTTACCTACCCCCACACCCCAGGTCCCACCATAATATGGGTTTCTTCCAGCACATTTTCACCCACTCATAACCCCCCATTATCACTTATCTAGCTTCTTTTCTTCCCTGGCTTACTATCAACAATCCCTTTATCTGCCAAGCTTTTGTTTCTCTCTTTCTGGATTCCCTCTCCACTATCCACTCACTCCTTTCCTTCCACACCCTGTCATCACTATAAATACCATTTTTTCCTTGCTGCTAGTAGTTCTGAAGAAGGGTCACTTGAAATGTTGACTCTGTTTTCTTTCCTCAGGTCTGCTGCCAGACCTGCTGAGTTTCTACAGCAATTTCCGTTTTTGTGTATTCAAGTCTCCAGCATCTGCAGTTCATTGTTAAATTTAAGGTTAAAAGGATAACTAGGGAAAGAGTAGGCCCCATAGTGGTAATTTGTGTGTCGAGCCAGAGGATGTAAGAAGGGTTCTAAATTAATGCTTTTTGTTGGTGTTCACTCGTGAAAGGGTTAATAGGAGTGTAGAAATCATGGAGAAGTCCTCTAATATAGCTTAAGAAATTAGCATAAACAGAGAGGAGCTTCTGAGTGGTCAGGCAGGCTTAAAAGTAGATAAATCTCCAGGGGTGGAGAAATATATCTCAGACTGCTGAATGAGTCAAGAGAGGAAATAGCAGAGGCATTGGTAATAATTTTCAATTCCTCTCTGGCTACAGGAGAGGTACCAGAGGATTAGAGGACATTATTCAAGAAGGGAGGAAGGGATAAACCAGGAAACTACAGGCCAGTCAGTCTAGGCAGCATCAGAGGAGCAGGAAAGCTGATGTTTCGGGTTTGGACCCTTTTTTTTTCTGAAGAAGGGTCCAGACCCGAAACGTCAGCTTTCCTGCTCCTCTGATGCTGCCTGGCCTGCTGTGTTTATCCAGCTCCACACCTTGCTATCTCAGACTCCAGCATCAGCAGTTCCTACTATCTCTGAGGCCAGTCAGTCTAACCTTAGTGGTAGGAAAACAATTGGAAACAATTCTGAGGGACAGAATTAATCTGTATTTGGAGAGGCAGGGATTAATCAAGAACATCAGCATGGTTTTGTTAAGGTGAGGTCACGTCTGCTCAATGTGTTGAATTTTTTGAAAAGGTGACCAGGTGTATAGATGAGGACAATGCATTTGGATGTAGTCTACTTGGACGTCAGCAAGTTTGCAGATGACACTAAACTTGGAAGAATTGTAAACCGAGAGGAAGATAGTGTGGCACTCCAAAAAGACATTGTCAAATTGGTGGAGTGGGCAGATAGCTGGTATATCAGGTTCAAAGCAGAGAAGTATCAGGTGATGGGCTTTGGTCAGAACATTGAAAAACAACATAAGATAGGAGGTACAGTTCTAAAAGGGTTGTAGCAGAGGGACCTGGATGTTTATGCGCATAAGTCATTAAAGTTGGTAGTTCAGGTGAGAGAGCAATTAGTAGAGCATTTGCACCACACAAATGCCAGGCTATGACCATCACCACTAAGACATAATCTAACCACCACCCCTTAACATTCAATGTTACCGTCACTGAATACTCCATTGTCAACATCCTGGGGGTTACCATTGACCAGAAACTCAACTGGACTCACCACATTAACACAGTGGCTACAAAAGCAGGCCAGAAGCTAGGAATACTGCGGCAAGTAACTCACCTCCTGACTCCTCAAAGTATGTCCACCATCTACAAGGCACAAGTCAGGAATGTGATGGTATACTCCCCACTTGCCTGGATGAGTGCATCCCCAACAACACTCCAGAAGCTTGACACCATCCAGGACAAAGCAGCCCGCTTGATTGGCACTACATCCACAAGCATTCACTCCCTCCACCACCGACATTCAGTAGCAGCAGTGTGTAGTATCTACAAGATGCATTGCAGAAATTCACCAAAGATTGTCAGACAGCACCTTCCAAACTCACAACCACTTCCGTCTAGAAGGACAAGGGCATCAGACATATGGGAACACCACCTCCAAGTTCCCCGCCAAGTCACTCACCATCCTGACTCGGAAATATATCGCCGTTCCTTCATTGTCACTGGGTCAAAATCCTGGAATTCCCGCCTTAATAGCATTGTGGGTCAACCCACAGCAGGAGGACTGCAGCGGTTCAAACGGCAGCTCACTATCACCTTCTCAAGGGCAATTAGGGATGGGCAAGAAATGCTGGCCAGCCAGTGACGCCAACATCTCACAAATGAATAGGGGGAAAAAAATTCTGTATTTTAGGCTGTGATTAGAGAGGAAGGTTATGCTAAGCCTGTATAAGACACAAGCTAGACCACAGCTGGAGAACAATTCAGGGTGCCACAATTAAGAAAAGATGTGAATGCATTAGCGCTAGTACAGAAGAGGTTTACTAAAATGGTTCCAGGGATAAGGAACTTCAGTTATGAGAATAGTTTGGAGAAATTGGGTCTGTTTTCCTTGGAGAGGAGAACACTAAGAGATTTGATAGAAGTTTGCAAAGTCATCAGGGATCTGTACAGAGTAAATCAGAAAAACTGTTCCTACTTGTAAAAGGATTCAATATGAGAGGGCACAGATGTGAGAAGAAAAGAACTCTTTCACATGGCATGTAATTATGGTCTGGTAATCACTGCCTGAAAGTGAGGTGTGGTGGTTCAATTGAGGCATTCAAGAGGGGATTAGATGATTATTTGAATAGAAAAAGTGTGTAGTGTTCTGGAGAAAAGGCAAAAGAATGCTGTTAATGCAAGAGACAGTGTAGCCACAATAGTCGCATGGCTTCCTTTTGCACCAGAACAATTTTGTGATGCTAATTATTTGTTTGATTAAGTAGACCATTCATCTTTTGAGGCTGCTGCATCATTCGGTGAGGTTATAGCCAATATTCTGCATGAACTCCTGCACTTGCTTTATAACTCCAGCTTTGCACACTTTTTTGATACCCCTCAGTGTGGACTGCAGCAGTTCAAGAAGGCAGCTCACCAGCACCTTCTCAAAGTCACCTAAGGATGGGCGATAAATGTTAGCCCAGCCAGGGATGCCTAGATCCCATGAATGAATTTAAAAAACGGTACCCTTAGTATTCAAGAATCTACCTTTTTTGAAAATATTTGAGAACTGAGCACCTTAGCCCCTTGAGGTAGAGAATGCCAAAGATTCACAGCTCCGTGAATGACAAAAGTTTTCATCTCAGTCCTAAGTGGCTGACCCCTTTGTATTTAGACTGTGAACCTGTGTACTGGGCTACCTACCCTGAAGAAACATCATCTCAGCATATATCCTGTCAAGTCCCTTAAGCATTTTAAATATTTCAATCAATCAACTTTCATTCTGCTAAACTTAAGGGAATTGCAGGCCCAGTCAAATCTATCCCTTCTCATTGGACAATCCCCTCATTCCAGGAATCAGTCTATTGAATTATCACTGCACTCCCTCCTTATGTTTAAGTAAGGGCTTGCAGTGTGATTTGCTTGCATGTACAGGAAGCTACATTGATTAGTACGCAGGGCCTTGTTGTTCGTGGACAGAAAGCATGTTGTATGTTTCAATAAGGTCATCTCTCATTTTTCTATATTCCAATGCTCCATCTTATGCTCCATGTCCTTTGAAATAAAAGACAAAATTTCATGTACCTTCCTAGCTATGAAGAGAGGTTGAGTAGGTTAGGATTGTTTTCATTAGAAAAAAGGAGATTGAGGGGGGACCTGATTGAGGTCTTCAAAATCATGAAGGTTGATAGAGATAAGCTTTTTCCCAGGGTGAGGGATCCAATAACGAGGGGTCACGCGTTCAAGGTGAGAGGAGAAAAGTTTAAGGGGAATACACGGGGAAAGTACTTTACACAGAGGGTGGTAGGTGCCTGGAACGCGTTGCCAGCAGAGGTAGTAGAGGCAGGCACGGTAGATTCATTTAAGGTGCGTCTGGACAGATGCATGAGTAGGTGGGGAGCAGAGGGATACAGATCCTTAGGAATTGGGCGATAGGTTTAGACAGTGGATTTGGATTGGCACAGGCTTGGAGGGCCGAAGGGCCTGTTCCTGGGCTGTAAGTTTTCTTTGTTCCCAATTACCCACTGATGCTGGCTTTTGTGATTCGTGGATGAGGACTCCCAAATCCCTCTGTTCCTTAGCTTTCTGCAATCTTTCTCCATTTCAACAATGTTATTCTTCCTGCCAAAGTGTGCAACCTCACAGGCAGCATGGTGGCTCAGTGGTCAGCACTGCTCCCTCACAGCACCAGGGACCCGGGTTCGATTCCACCCTCGGGTGACTGTCTGTGTGGAGTTTGCACATTCTCCCCGTGTCCGTGTGGGTTTCCTCCAGGTGCTCCGGTTTCCTCCCACAGTCCAAAGATGTGCAGGCTAGGTGGATTGGCCATGCTAAATTACCCCTAGTGTTCAGGGATGTGTAGGTTAGGTGCATTAGCTGTGGGAAACGCAGGGTTACAGGGATAGGTTAGGGGAATGGGTCTGGATGGGATGCTGTTTGGAGGGTCGGTGTGGACCCTGTGGGCTGAATGGCTTGCTTCCACACTAGGGATTCTATGAACAGGCACATGGTGCCTCAATGTGATTTGAAAGAGAGTACCTTTGAAGGTGTGCAGCCTCCCTTGGTCCTTCACTGCAGTCTCAGCCTGGATTGTGTGTTCAGGTCCCTCAATTGGGACTTGACCTTTCAACTTCTGACTCTGAAGTGAGAATGCTACAAACTGAGCCACAGTTAACATTTCAATGGGACGAGCTATTGCAGCTTCCGAAGGATTTAGAAAACCTAATTAAAATAGAGCTTTTTTTTAATATGTGGAAACTGGACATTTAATCCCTTAAGCATGTTTATCCCTCTGTTACAACATGGATGATCTGTAGTTCAACTCCATTTACCTGCCTTTGTTGTATATCCCATTAGTAATCATTCCTAATGAAGTTCTTGATCCCAGCAGTGAAGATTTCAATGACAAAACTTGCAGTTAGTGTTGTTCCCATGTATGAGCTGCCCTTAACCTCTACCATCTAGAAGGAGATGGGTTTGGAACGTGCGTTGGAGGAGAACTGTTGAGCTGTTCCAGTTTCTCTTGTATATCATGTTCACTGCTGTCACTATGTGTCTGTGACTGTTGAAGGTGATGGATGGTATGCCAATCAAGTGGGTTATTTTGTCCTGGATGGTGTCAACCTGCTTGAGTGTTGTTGGATTTGCATACATCGAGCAAGTGGGAGTATTCCATCACAAACCTAACTTGTTCCTTGTGGATGTTGTACAAGCTTTGGGGAACTAGGATCTGAGTTATTTTCTTTAATTCCCAGCCTTAAACCTGCTCTTGTAACCATAGTATTTATCTGGCTAGTCCAGTTCACTATCTGGTCAGTGATAATCTACAGGATGTTGATAGTGTGGGATTTATCAGTTGTAATGCCTTTGATTGTCAAAGAAAGATGGTTAGATTTTCTCTGTGTTTCTTCTATGTTTCTATGTCCATTGCCTGGCGCTTGTGTGATACAGTGTTACTTTCCATGTATCAGCCCTAACAGAATGTTGTCCAGGTTTTGCTCCGCACAGGACATAAGCTGCTTCTGTATTTGAACACCATTCCCTTTGAGCTGTGTGGCCACACAGGTGCTGGGAGGTTCTGAGGATGTACTGATGCATTGGCTTCAACTTCCAGAGGCTGCTGTTCTGCACAGTCTTAAGAGGTCTGTGTAATAAGAAAAAATAGTTGTATCTGAGGAGTCACGAATGGTGCTGAACATTGTGCAATCATCAACAGCCATCTTAATTTCCAACCTTGTGATGGTAGGAAGGTCATTGATGAAGCAGCTGAAGATGGTTCGGCCTAGGACACTAGCCTGAGGAGCTCCTGCAGAGATCTCCTGGAGCTGAGGTGACTGACCTCCAACAACCAAAGCAATCTTCTACCTTTCTTTGGTTGGAGTCATACATAGCACAGTAAACAGTCATCCCCCAACTTCCCTCCTCTGATATCTATTGACTTCAGTTTTGCTGAGGCTCTGTTGTCAAGGGCAGATATTCTCCACTCCTGTATGGAATTCAGCTCTTTTGTGATAATTTGGACCAAAACTTGTAATGAGGTCAGAAGCTGAGTGGCCCTAGTGGAACCAAAATTGAAAGTAGTTGCCAACATTTTGCCAGGTAAGATGCCAGTGCTGTAGCTTTACTGGAATAACTTGTCTAGAGGCATTCCAAGTTCTGGAGCACAAGTCTTCAGTACTATTGCTGGAATGTTGTCAGGGCTCCTAGCCTTTGCAGTATCCAGTGTCTCCAACTGTTTCTTGATATCACATGGGAGTGAATCGAGTTGGCTGAAGACTGTGATGCTGGGAATCACTGGAGGAGGCCGAGATGGATCATCCACTTTGTGCGTCTGGCTGAAGATTGCTGTAAAAGCTTCAGCGTTATTTTTTGCACTGATGTGCTGGACGCTGCCATCATTGAGGACAGGGACTTTTGTGGACCCTCCTCCTCTGGTGAGTTGTTTAATTGTCTACCACTATTCTCAACTGGATGTCGCAGGACTGCAGAGCCTAGAAATGATCCATTGGTTATAGGAATGCTTAGTCCTGTCCCACATGCTACTTATGCTGTTTAGCACTCAGGTTGCCCTGTTTTGTGGCTTCACCAGGTTGACATCCCATTTTTAGAACTGCCTGGTGCTGCTCCTGGCATATTCTTGACTAAACCAAGGCTAATCCCCTGGCTTGATGGTAATGGTAGTGTGGGAAATGTGCCCACAAGGTTACATAGAAAATAGGTGCAGGAGTAGGCCATTCAGCCCTTCAAGCCTGCACCACCATTCAATATGATCATGGCTGATCATATAATCTTGGTATCCTATTCCTGCTTTCTCTCTATACCCCTTGATCCCTTTTGCTGCAAGTGCCACATCCAGCTCCCTCTTGAATATATCTACCAAACTAGCCGCAACAGCTTTCTGTGGGAGGGAATTCCACGGGTTCACAACTCTGAGTGAAGAAATTCTTACTCATCTCAGTCCTGAATGGCTTACCCCTTATTCTTAAACTGTGACTCCTTGTTCTGGATTTCCCCAACATTGGGAACACTCTCCCTGCATCTAACCTGTCCAGTCCCATCAGGATACATTTCTATGAGACTCCCCTCATTCTTCTAAATTCCAGTGAGTACAAGCCCAGCCGATCTAGTTTTTCTTCATATGTCAGTCCTGCCATCCTGGGAATCAGTCTGGTGAACTTTCGCTGAACTCCCTCAATAGCAAGAATGTCCTTTCTCAGACTAGGACCAAAACTGCACACAATACTCAAGGTGTGGACTTACCAAGGCTCTGTATAACTGTAGCAAGACATCCCCATTCCTATACTCAGATCCTGTTGCTATGAAGGCCAGCATGCCATTAGCTTTCCTCACTGCCTCCTGCACCTTCAGTGACTGTTCCACCATAATACCCAGTGCTCATTGCACCTCACCTTTTCCCCCAGCCTTACTGATGCTCCAAAGTGAATCCAGATGCGGGTCCAGAGTTATCAAGCGGTCAGGCAGGAGCTGCAGCTGAGCACACTTGCTGCATGTGAAGGAGTCTGGGGTATCGGATAGTCCCTGAATTCCCATATTACATGGGAGAAACATGACACAGGTCTGGGATCTCCTGCCATGTCTTAACCCTTAAGTTACCTGAACAACAACAACAGCAAAGCCAAGAGAAAGTAAGGTAAAAGAAAAACTACTTGCCAGTCACCAGCCAATCACTTACCTGCTGGCTTTCTTTCTACTTCTCCTTTGACCTCATGCCTTCAGCAGTTCATTCCTCCGTTGACTGCCTTATGTCACTGCTGATTGCCCGCCTCGCCAAAGCCCAGTATTCACTTTAGCCTACACTTAAACTTCCTGCAGCACTTCAAAATGCAAAGCAGCCCTCCTCAAAATGGCCACTCAGCTAAGGCTTGTCTTCCCTTTATTCCCTTCTCGACGGTCACTAGTGACTGAGCTGACTTCTCCCAGAATCGTCCTCAGCCACATCTCAGCAGTGCCCTCTGTTGGATGCTCTTGCACTGCTTGCTGACATCAGCTCTTTTGCGCTTGGCTCCTCGCCTGTGATAACTGAGCCAACTCCTCCCAGAATCCTTCTCAGTTGCTCCTTGGCAGCAACTTCTGTTATAGATTGTGGTCAAATATAATTCTGCTGCTGATGGCCCACAACATTTCATGAATGCCCAGTTTTGAGTTGTGAAATCTGTTTGAAATCTCTCCTATTTGGCACACCATACAATGGAGGGTATCCTCAATGTGAAGTTGGGACTTTATTATCATCACAGAGATTTTGTGGTGGCCACTCCCACCATGCCTAGATGCATTTGTAACAGGTAGATTGGTGAATGCAGCCTTTAGTAGGTTGTCCTTCTCGGTTCCCTCACCACTACCTGCAGGCCAGTCTGCAGTACTTCAGAGCTCTGCCAGAGAAGTTTCCCTTGGAGGTGGACATTGAAGTCCCCTACTCAGGCCTTGCTTCTCTTGATGCTTTTTTCAAGTGGAGCTCAAAATGCAGAATCACTGAATCATTGTGAGAGAAGGTAATATGATGTGTCTGTTGTATAATGGATTAATGGCTGGAGCTTAATGCAGACTCCAGCAATCGGCTAATATCATAGTTGTTTGGATGGGGATAAGGCAGAGCATTTAATGTTTTAATGAAGATCTGTAGCTTGGGTTGTGGTCAGAGTTGTTGGTTGGTTCGCATTTGAGTATAAATTCAGGATGGGATAGAACAACAGCGCTTCAACAGACGCTAGACAGCACTGAAGATGTCACCTAGAAGGGAGACAAAATGTTTGCATGAAAACCAGTTAGCTCAGCGAACCAATCAACAATTCCAAGGCAGCGCATGTTAATATCTTGTGGAATGCAGACCTATTTTTAATTAACCTATCAGGACATGGTGACGAAATGTAGGAGCAGCTAGCCCAGAGAACCCTGGGTATCTTGGATAAAAAGGGAAAGAGAGGTGTATAACAGTACAAAGGGATAGAAAGTCTGGAAGAGAACTTAAGAAAGCAATTAGGAGACCAAAGAGGGGGCATAGAAAAAACTGGCAGGCAAGATGGAAGCACGGTGGCTCAGTGGTTAGCACTGCTGCCTCACAGCGCCAGGAGCCTGGGTTCGATTCCCCCTGGGGCAACTGTGTGGAGTTTGCACATTCTCCCCGTGTCTGCGTGGGTTTCCTCCGGGTGCCCCAGTTTCCTCCCACAGCCCAAAGATGTGCAGGCTAGGTTGATTGACCATGATAAATTACCCATAGTGTCCAGGGATGTGTAGATTAGGTGATTTTGGGGAATGGGTCTGGGTGGGATGCGCTGAAGTGGACTTGTTGGGCCAAAGGGCCTGTTTCCTCACTGTAGGGATTCTATGGATATGGATAAGATTAGGGAAAATCTCAAGAAATTCTGAAACCTATATCAAGGGGAAGAGAATAACCACGCAAAATGTAGCATCCAAGGTGGAAATCTGTGAATCAGGTGGACATTGGTTGAGTGGTAAATGAGTACTTCGCATCTGTCTTCAATCGCGCAAAGGAATTCTGTAGATAGAGAATTCAGGATAGTGGACTGAGAGGTTCTTGAGCACATTGATCGAGGGAGCAAGGAGGTATTGGAGATTTTGGTGGGCTTAGAAGTGGACAAATCCAGGGGTCCAGATGAGTTGTGTCCCAAGCGGCTGTGGGAGACAAGGGAGGAAATCACAGTGGCCCTGACCTAAATTTTTAAATCCTTTTCTGGCTGTAAGGGACTGGAGAACAACTAATGTGGTTCCACTTTATAAGAAGGATGGTAAAGACAAACCAGGAAATTACAAACCAGTCAGTCTCTCATCAGTGGCAAGGAAGCTATTGGAGAAATTCTGAAGAAGACAATTAATCTCCGTTTAGAGAGGCAAGATTCGATCAGGGATATCAGCATGGATTTGTCAGAGGAAAGTCATGTCTAATAAATCTGGCTGATTTTTCTGAGGAGGTTACAAGTGTGTAAATGAGGGTCATGCAGTTGATGTAGTTTATATGGATTTCAGCAAAGTCTTTGACACAGTCCCACATAGGAGACTGATAAAGAGGTAAAAAGCATATGGGATCCAGGGTAACTTGACATGATGGATCCAAAATTAGGTTACTGGGAGGAGAAAGAGGGCAGAGGTGGAGGACTGTTTGTGTGTCTGGAGGGCAGTGTCCAGTGGCGTTTTACAGGGATTGGTGCTGGATCACAAATAACTGAATGTTGCAAGGCAGGTTAATAGGTTGGTTAAGGAGGCATACGGGACTCTTCCCTTTATTAGTTGTGGCATAGATTGTAAGAGCAGGAAGGTTATGTTGGTGCTGTACAAAACTTTAGTTAAGCCACAGCTGGAGTAGTCTATCCAATTCTGGTTACCACACAGTATAGGAAGGATGTGATTGTGCTGGAAGGGGTGCAAAGGAGATTCACCAGGATGCTGCCTGGAATGGAGCACTTTAGCTATGAAGACAGGCTAGATAAGCTCAGGTTGTTTTCTTGGAAGCAGAGAATGTTGACCGGAGATGTGATTGAGGTGCATAAAATTATGAGGGGCGGATAGATAGAAAGCAGCTGTTCCCCTTAATTACAGGGTCGATAACAATGACGCACGCTTTTGAGGTGAAAAGCAAGAGGTTTAGAGGGGATTTGATCAAATTATTTTTCACCCAGATGGTGGTGGTGGTCTAGAATGCATTGGTTAGTGGGTAGCTGAGGCAAGTAACCTCACCAACTTTTAAAAGGTATGTGGGATGACCAATTGAAATGTCATAACATTCAAAGCTATGGGACTCAATGGGCTGTATGATTCAATTCTGTGTTATGACACACCTCTGTAGCACATAAAACCTGAGGCCAAAATTTTTGGCTAAGAGATGGGTTCCACTACCATCGTACCACAACAGACTAAATCAAGAATGAAGAGAAACATAGTAGGCTTGGAACCTCATGTGAGGCAATCCCACTACATTTCTAATCCACTGCCTTAACCACATGGCCTTAACAATAGGTCCCTGTGCAAAAAAAGCCAGTTATTTTAATCAGTCTGTTTGAACATGTTATGGCATACCTTTGGGACAGGTGAGACTTGAGCCCAGAGTTGGGGACACTACCACTGCAAACTTGCTGCCAACCCTCAGTGCAAACCTATATCTAGAAATTAGGCTTAATCATAATATCTTCCTATCGAATATCACTTGTACCTGATTGCTGTCATGCAATGAACTACATCTTGTAAAGGCAAGAGTGTCTTCTTGTTAAGACTCTCCGGTGGTTGATTATAGGCCATAAAACCCAGTTTGAGGAAAGAGGATTAGTAGTAGCATCCTCCCATCCACAAATATCACCGTTTTCTTGCCAGTGTATGACCTGATACCATGGGGAGGCAATGGCCTAGTGATATTATCGCTGGACTGTTAATCCAGAGATCCAGATAATGTTTTGGTTTGAATCCCACCATGGCAGATGGTGGAATTTGGATTCAATAAATATCTGGAATTAAGAATCTGTTGATGACCATGAACCCATTGTTGATTGTCGGAAAAACTCATCTGGTTCACTAATGTCCTTTAGGGAAGGAAACTGCCATCCTTACCTGGTCTGGCCTACATGTGACTCCAGACCCACAGCAATGTGGTTGACTCCTAACTGAGCTCTGGGCAATTAGGGATGGGCAATAAATGCTGCCCAGCCAGAATAAAGAAAAAAAAAACATGGGATTTCATGGTATCCAGAGTCAATGTTGAGGACTCCCAGGGCAACACCCTTCTGACTGTACACCACTGTGCCTCTGGTGGGTCTGTTCTGTCACTGGGACAGGACACACTCACGGATGATGATAATGGTTCTGGTCATTGGTTGTAAATACAATTCAATGAGTACAGCAACGTCTGGTCCAGTTCTGAGGAAGGGTCACTGGACCCGAAACGTTAACTCTGTTTTTTTCCTTCACAGATACTGCCAGACCTACTGAGCTTTTCCAGCAACTTAGTTTTTGAACCAGGTTTCTGTGCTTATCAAGAATGACTATTTACTGCGATTGAATATATTCTAGTTTTCGGGAGAAACCATGAATCAACAACATCCTACTCAATTCATTAAAACTCTCCTGACACACAGGCACAAACAAAAGTTTGGTTTTATAGGTGAAGGGAAAGACCGGGAAGGCGGGCCAACGGTCCCTGTCCGTAGTGTTCGCTGAGATGATTCTTTTGGCTTGTCAGAACCTTGTTGTTCATCCGTCTGTCTTCTTCAGATGTTTTCTCTTGCTTGCAGGAAGCACTGGGAGACCGGTTCACAAATTACAAGGTTTCTGACTATTTGGTTAAAAGCCACGGTTTGCAGCCACTGGCAAGGGAAAATAAACCAGTTTTCTTCAGGCTTTAGATTTAATCCTTTAGTGCAGAGACAAAGACAGACTCTCCCTATCCGTAGGCCCAAAGGCTACTCTTGTTCACAGCACCAAGCTGTGAATTTTGAACTGGAGTAGGAAGAGGGATGAGGGATGCCAGACACAGGATGAGGAATCCCTGGAGTGAGAAAGGAAGAGGGCCCAGAAGCTGGGGGTGGGATTGACAAGGAGAGCTTTGAACCTGAGAGGGGGCGGTGCAAGAAGAGCGGAGGAGCCGGGAGGCATCTCCCCCTTTGTGTCCCTTCCCCACTTCCCCCATGCTATCTTCCCCACCCTCTCCTCCCCACCTACCCCACTTCCCTCTGGTGCTGTCCTGGATCTTGATTCCGTTCCATCCAGTTCTGTCTGTTTCTGCTGCCCAGCCCCACCCCTCACGCCATCCCAATATCTCCTCACCACCCTCTCAGTCCTGAACTACTTCTCCCTGTCCCAGTCCTGTGTTGTAGAGTGACAGACTTATCCCCACCGGTACCGTGCCTGAATTTTAAAAGTGACAGGCCTGTACCGCAGTGTTACACAGTGACATACCTGTCCCCACCTGCATTGTCCCACAGTATTATATATGGTTACAGACCAGAACACACCAGTACTGCACCCCAGTGTTCTACAGTGATAGACCTGTTCCTACCAGTACTGTACCCCTGTTATACAGTGACGGATCTGTTCCCACCAATACTGTACCACAGTGTTATACAACGACAGACCAGTCCTCACTGTTACTGTACTCCAATGTTATACAGTGACAGACCTATATGCATCACAGAATTCTCACAATTATTAGAAGGAGGCCATTCAGCCCATTGTGCCTGTATCAGCTCTGTTATCTCATGCCAATCTCCTGCCTTTTCCCTTTATTCCTGCATACCGTTACTATCCACATAACCATCTAATGCCCTCTTGAATGTCTCAGTTGAAACTACTTCCACCACATTTCCAGGCAGTGTTTTCCATGCTCGAACTACTCATTGTGTGAGCGTGTTGTTTCTCACAACACCCTTGTTTCATTTGCACATCACTTTAAATCTGTCCTCTCATGTTTGTTCCTTTTGCAAGTGGTTACAACTTCACCCTAGTTATTCTGTCCAGCCCACTTGTGATTTTGAAAACCTCAATCAGATGTCGTTTTAGCCTTGTCCTCTCCAGGCAGAACAATCCCAATTTCTTCAGGCTGTCCTCAGAACTGAAGTTTCTCAAACCTGGAACCATTCTAGTTAATTGCTTCTGCTCTGTGTCCAATGCATTCACATATTTCCTTTAATATAGTACCCACAACATTACAGTACACAATGTACAGTACCAAACTGCAGCATTTTGCAGTTTCTGACCTGGGTTGGGACGAAAGATGAGTGAAGGTGGAGAGTTGCCGTACAGCATTGCTGGAATGGGATTGGTGGTGTAGCAAGTTTCATTCAAGTCAAAATTTTCAATCGACCTTTGGCTGAGCCAAAGCGCACTCAAATGCTAGAAACTACATTACAAGTGCAGGGTCTGAATAGAATAGAATAGAATATCCTTTATTGTCACTTGTGCTCCACTACAGCAGTACAGTGAAAAGTTTTTACAATAGCTGCCTTTTAATGGCGCCATCTTCGGTACAAGTGCCTAGGTACAAATCTTACAGAGTAAAACAAAAAATTGTATTGTTATACAAAAGAGGGGATAGGTCCATGCCAAAATCCCAAAATTTGATGAAAGAAAATGACTGGAAAATTTCGTGTTGAATGGCATAAGGTGTGAAGTAAATAGATGTAAAGTAAATTTAGCTGTTTTCTGTGTCAAGCAATTTGAAAATTGGTACCTGTTGTAAAGGCTGTACCATTTCTTGTTTTCTACATTTTTGATTGGGGACTGAAATAGAACTAGGAATGGTTTAAAATGCAAGGACTGTGGAAACTATTGCTGCCTTTTTAAAAAAACAAATTGCTAAAACTCAATGTATGGTGTTTGCACTGTTGCTTTGTTGAAGCAATGGGAAAATATGCTGGTAGATGGTGAGGCTCCAGGATGCATGTGGAGAACGAAAATTGCTTGGCAATAAGTGGCTGATTGGCTTATGCAATTGTGATTAGTTGTGGATGACTAGTCTTTGGTTCCTGGCCAGCTTAACAGGTTGTGGGTGTGAACAATACAGGAAAAAGTCTTTAGACTGCTGGAAGGAACAGGTAGCATATGTGTTTCACTCTTTCTCTGCAGTCAAAATGCCTGAAGCCTAAAGAAACCCAGTGATTTTCTCCCATCAGTTGCTATAAGCTATTACCTTTACACAATAACTAAGAGATTTTATAGTTAGTGTACCAATCACACTGTGCCTCCTACAAGGAGGTGGAAGAACTGGAGAATGGAGATTGAAGAACAGAAAGTCCTGAGAAGCAAAAGGATCATCTCAACAAATTCTTTAGACTGGTGCTATTGAAATAATATCCCTGTTTTCTTTCCATTTAGAAAACCATTATTTTTGCTGCTTATCTGTATGTGTGTGTTGGGTTTTAAAAGAGGGTTAGAGTTTTATTAGTTCAGCCACACACTGACAATTTATAGTTGTTTACTTGTGATTACACCTCCCTTATTTGTATTAACTAGTAACTCTTGTTAAATACAGGAACCTGGTAAGGGTTTTCTGTTAAATTTATTCCGTCTGACAGGTAATTCGAGGACTTTGTGTGCTTTAATTAAATCGTTAGTTTTAGTGTAGTGGGATTCATGATTCAGTGCACTTTCCCAAGTGGATTGTAACATTGTGCTGAAAATGATGGCACATTTGTAGTTTGTCATGATTTCTGTTGGATAGCACCAGCCTAATTGACATTACTTTCAGATGCTACAAAAGTAATAGCTCTACAATGGAATTAGATTCTTAAGTCACTGATGGTAAACTGGCTGAATATGAAGAGGACTGTGTTGGGTTCATTTCAGCATTGAGCAGAACAGGAAATGTCGAAGGATACATTCGTGAGAACAAACTGTGAATCCTGGGCTTAGTTCAGTGCAAATCATCAGATTTTGCAAACTGTGGAGAAAGCTCCTCCAAGAGGGAATTTGTTTCAGGGTGACCAAGTAACAACCACTGGGTGCAATGCTTCTAAATGCCCTATTCTTTATAAATTTTCTTTAGAATCTATATCCAGTGTTTATGGCGCCTTTGAGTGTGCAGTTTTACAAACAAAACAGCAAAATAAAAAGTAAAGTAAAATTGCATTCTCCATGTTCCTTGGAATTTGAGTTCAGATAAATCCCTTGCTATTGTGGTTTTGTGCGAATGAGTGTCACAGGAAGGAACAGATCTACACTGGGCGACTGATCCCTCAATTACTTTAACATCATCTGAGACACAGGGGTTTGAAAGCAAAAGGAAAGGCAAGGAACAGTTTTTCCGTGTCTTAATAGTTGGGGAGAAAAGGTCCGTGGGAAAAGAATCTTCAAGAATACAAACTGTCATTTATCTTGGAGTTCAATTTTTGTTTATATAATTTTGATTTTAAGTAATATTAATTTGGAAACTCTTGAACCCAATTCAAAAGTCATTTGCTGGAGCGAGTGAAATCATGGGTGAAATGTATTTCAACATTTGTACAACCTGTCTATAATCTTGTATACCCAGAATCTAATAATCACAGCAGGGTAAGCATTTTTGCTCAGGCTTTGCTTCACTGATCATTGTTCAGTCACTATTCCTCAGCACCAACTTCCTGAATATTCATAAGAATGTAAGAAAAGGAGCAGGAGAAGATAGTATGACCTGACAAACCTACTCTGCATTATATATGATCATGGCTCATCTTGGATCTCAATTTTACTTTTTTGCCACTCCCCATATGCTTCGATTTCCCCAAAAGTCTATCTCTCTCAGCCTTGGTTATATTTAGTAGTGGAGCATCCATCACCTTCTAAGGATAGAGAATTCCAAAGATTCACAACCTTTTGAGTAAAAAAATTTCTCCTCACCTCTGTCTTAATGATCAGCAGGGCTTGTTGTGATTACTTTTAAACTTCACATGATTCTGTAATAAATAGGCTGGCATTTACTGCTGATTCCTTCTTTCATTGTTTTTTAAAGCCTGGCAAATAAAGTTGAGACTTGTGCTCCAGAACTTGCATCTCCCCTAGCCAAGCTCTTCCAGTACAGTTGCAACACTAGCATCTACCCGACAATGTGAAAAATTGCCCAGGTAAGCCCTGTACATTAAAAACAGGACAAATCCAACCCAGCCAATTGTTCCCCCATCAGTCTACTTTCAATCATCAGTAAAGTGATGGAAGGTGTCAACAACAGTGCTATCAAGCAGCACCTGCTCAGCAATAACCTGCTCAGTGACGCCCAGTTTAGGTTCTACCAGGGCCACTCAGCTCCTGACCTCATTACGGCCTTGGTTCAAACATGGACAAAAGAGTGGACTTCCAGAGGTGAGGTGAGAGTGACAGCCCTTCTTATAAAGGCTGCATTCGGCCGGGTGTGGCATCAAGGAGCCCCAGCAAAACTGGAATCAGTGAGTATCGGGGGCAAACTCCCTACTGGTTATGGTCATACCTGACACGTAGGAAGACGGTCGTGGTTGTTGGAGGTCAATCATCTCAGCTCCAGGGCATCTCTACAGGAGTTCAGAGATAATAGGTACTGCAGATGCTGGAGAATACGAGATAACAGGGTGTGGAGCTGGATGAACACAGCAGGCCAAGCAGCATCATAAGAGCAGGAAAGCTTGACGTTTTGGGCCTAGACCCTTCTTCAGAA